>PVKZ01006425.1:0-35461 GCA_004027375.1 Macroglossus sobrinus | reverse complement strand
GAGGGAGAGAGAGAGAGAGAGGAAGAGAGAGGGGGGAGAGAGAGAGAGAGAGAAGAGAGAGGGAGAGAGAGAGACCCTGGCTTCTCCCCTTCTCCTATCCTCCAGCCCTCCATCATGGCCAGGCCAGCAGGAGGCCTGTGGGCAGAGGTGCCCGGGAGCAGCAGTTTGCAGGAGGAAAGGAAATGAACTGTCCAGCACCCTCTCCCATGGTGCACTCCGCAGAGGCCAAAGACTTGTTGGGAAAAGCAAAGAAATACTTGGCACTGTCCCCAGGACTATGGGTATGATTCACTTTTGATGAAAGAGTCTGATGGACTGTACACACACACACACACACACACACACACACACACACACACACACCTTTCCCAGTGCCCCGCGCTTCCCGAGCGGCACGAAGCTGTCTCCACCGCAGCCTGGCAAACTTGGGAAAAGGTTTTCTGTGCTCGAGGTGGGGAAACTGAGGTTTCGGAAAGGAAGTGGCTTCTCTCAGGCCCCACACTTGGAAAACAACAGAGCCGGGGCTCACACACCCACATCGGTGTGACTCCAGGAGCCCCGAGCCTGGGAGGGAAGGAATAAGTCTGGTGTCAGGTGCTGTCATTGGGAGCAGGTGCCGATTGTCAATCCGGGCTGGAGGCCCTGGGTAAAACTCTGAGAGCGGCACTGAATGGGGCGAGGCTGGCTGGGGAAGGGAGCCATTGTGTGCTGTCATGGTTACGAGCGGGACCTTGCAGCCCAGCAGCCTGGTCCATATTTGCTCTGCAAACTTACCAGATGTGGGACTCAACCTTTCTGTGCCTCAGCTTCCTCATCTGTAAAATGGGTGTAATGGTAACAGTAGCACCTGCTTCGCGAGACCAGTGTGAGAAAAGAAAGTCACACGTTCGCCACTATCAGGCGTTATTTTTTCATTTCCATTCTGCAAGTGAGGAAGTCGAGGTGAAGCCTGTCAATGACGATGGCAGTAGGACATTCCAGAAGGCTGTGCAGAGGCTGTGGTACTCTCCCGCATCCCTCATTCTCTGCCTGCCCCCACCCCACACCCTTTCCTCACCCCCTTGCACCCACACGCCCTATCCCCACTGTCATATGGATTCTCTCTCCTCTTCGGCAGCTCTGCTCAGAGAAGCCACGTCCTCCTGTCGGCCTCCAGACCTGGTGCCACTGGCTTCCAAGCTGTCACCGATGTCTGGGGGGCGGGGGCGCAGCACCATCCCCGCTCTGGTTTCTCAGCTCGTCTACCCCGGAGTAACCAGCCCCTGCTATTAAGTTCCCTGTGTTGAAAACCTGGAGTGTTTCGAGACCCCGCCTGGCACAATAGTCACCATCTATTGGGGGTTTCCTTAGACAAGGCCCCCTTCTATGCACGTTTCACATGTTAGTGCATTTAACTGGGTCATACTGGGTCATAATCCTGCGGGCCAGGCACCTTTACCCCCGCTTCACAGAAGAGGAAGTTGGGGGTCTGTAGAGGGGAAGCCCTTTGCCTGAGGTTGCACAGCGAGTGGCAGGCAGAGCCGGGCTCCGAGTCAGGAGGTTCTGATTCAGAGCCCGCCCCTGACCACTGCACCGCACTGCCTCGCTCGCCGTCAGCCCTCATGACTGCCAGGCGGCAGCCACAGCATCAGAGCCCTGCCCCAGGAGGGGACAGTGGCCTCCTGGACCTCCCTGTTCGGCTTCTGTCTGGCTCTGTCCGGTGTCTCCCACACGTTCACTTCTCCGAGCTGAAGACCCCAGGCTCTGGGGAGGGACCGGGAGGTGATTCCAGGTCCTCCCCATTCAGGCGTCCTCCCAGGTCCTCCCCATTCAGGCGTCCTCCCAGGTCCTCCCCTGGGTCCTGGGAAGGCTCCTCATCCTGGCGTCTCTTCCCACTTCCCATCCCGCATGCTGCTCCTGGCACCAGTCCCCTCCCAGGACCCTTGATGACTCATCCACACACAGGACACTTTCACTTCCTCCTTTTCTGGAGAAGGCTTTGAGCGGCTGCAGCTGCAGAAAGGAGGCCTCCTACTTGGCGGGCTTGACAGGCCTTGAGGGGCGATCGTGGGCCCTGCTAGGGGCCCAGGGCTGAGGCCTGTGGGGCTGGAGTACTGCCTCTGTGGAGAGCGGGTGCCAGGAGCAGTTCTGGGGCTTCTTGCCAGACACTGGACTGAGCTGAACCCTGTCCAAGTGATCAGGCACCCCCAGAATCTATACGGGCTGGCACACAGGGAGACTGAGTTAGGATTTTTTAAGATGGAATTATGACATTGGAGGGATCCATCTTCCTTCTTTCCTTCCTCTCTTCCTCCTTTCTTTCCTTCGACAAATCTGTCCTGACACCCTATGTACCAAGCAGTCCCTAGCAGAACGAGAAACCAAGGCTTGCTCTCGGCCCGTGAGGATCTCACAGTCGACAGGGATGGTTGGCAGGGTGAAGGGGGCAGATTTATAAACAGAAAATTCAAGGAGGAGAAAAGAACACCCAACACCGTAAGGAAGATTTGGAAATGCTTCTGAGATCTCTTCACACAGTTGATCAGAAATGTTTACCCAGACATGCTTCCTCTTTACAACCTGACTTCCTCTCTCTCTCTCCTTAGAGCACTCTGTAGCTCCCAGCTACTACGGGGTGTGGGCCAAGAGCAAGGCTGCAGGTTAAGCTGCAGCAGCTTCTCAGTGCAGCGTCCTTGGTGCAGGTGTGCTGTACGACTCGAGGGACGCCATTCACATCTCCGTCTAAGAGGACGGCACCTGGATGAATGATCCAGCTGCACGGCCAGGCCTGGGCAACACTTCCGGCTCGGCCATTTTTCTGACGGCATGACCCGGAGGAAGTTGCTTATCTCCTCTGAGCTGCGGCTTACTCATCTGTAAACTGCAGCTATTGATAGAACCACAATATCATGTTTTTATAAGAATTCAATGAGATCATTCACGCAGAGCACCTGGCGCTCTGTAAATATGAAGTACTAGATAAATGCCAGCTGTCACAGTGCATAATGCTATTCATGATAAGGGGTCTGATCCTGCCCATGTGTGTGTCTCTAGTGGGGTGGTGATCAGGGAAGGCTTTCCAGAAGAGGTGACATTGGTGTTGGATCCTAAAGGAGAAGGTAGGGAAGAGCATTCTAGGCAAAGGGAAAAAGCCAGACATGGTTACAGAGTGGAGAGTCAAAGGAGGCTTTGAGGAGGCAAAGGAGCAACCTGGAGGGCTTCTCTAGCCTCTGGGGAGCCATCTTAGGGCTGGGCCTGAGCTCCCCAGGTCCCTGGCTGGGGCTCGCTGCTGTGTCTGGGTGGGTGGGGGCTGCCCGGCTTGGTCTCTGAGATGCTGGCAGCAGTTTCAGGCCTCTCGCCCTTCTGCCCCCTCCTGTTTCCGGGCCTCCACTTCCTTCCTCTGCACAGACCACAGAGGCGTTTCAGAGGAAACTGCTACTTATTTTAGCAGTGATCCCTGGACACCCCCACCCACAGCTGCCCCAGCGCCCCGGCCCCTCAAGAGGCACCAAGTCATTCTCTGAGCCACAGCCTGAAGCACTCAGGGTGAAGAACAGTTCTCACCTGCTTCCCGGCAGCAGAACGAGGAGCCCGCGTCTCAGAGCTGGGAGACGTGGGTTCAAGCCCAGCTCTTGTCGCTAACTTGCTGTATGACCCCTGAGTCCCTTCACCTTCCACGCCTTAGGTCCCCGTCTGTGCTGTGGGACTGGCAGGAACCAGTCTCTGGAATGCATAGGGATAGTCTGGCTAGAAGGACCCGAGAGAGTCTTAAGCAGATCAAGTTTGGGAGGTGGGGCGTGGTTAGAAGCTTATACTTTGGAGACGAGCCTTTAAAAAAAGAGGAACAACAAATACAAAGTAACTGATGAAAGTGAATTTTTATTTAGGAAGGGCATGTGCAAATGAAGAGCCTGAGGCTTAAGTTTTTTTCATCATCACGGCAAATCTGCCTTTGCAGAAGGTCCCCAAAATCATCAGGACACAGTAGGGAAACTGAGGCTCGGGGAGCAGATGCTACCAGCCCAACACAGTCACACAGCCGACATGTGGCAGGCTAGGATTTGAACCCCGGTTTGTCAAAAGTCAGTGTCTATGATTGACACACTATTGTGACGGCCTCTCCATAGCCCCTCTGGGGTGAGGAGGGCATTGGAAAGGAGGGAGGAAGGACAGAGTCACAGAAGCAGAAGGATGCTTGTGGGAAGGAGTCAGAGCCAGGACTTAGTGAGTCCCGGGTGTGTGGCCGGGAGTAGTACGGACGAGGCTGAAGAACGAGCTCCTTGTTTTCTATTTTTCTTCCTGGGTTTCAAACCCCAAACAGCAGCTTCGATCCTGCTGGGGAGGAGGCTGCGAGGGGCAGGCCTGCTTGTGCGCTGGGGCGAGGGCACGATACAGGAGCTTCCGTCAGAGGCTCAGCCTTCGTCCCTCACATCAGCCTTTGGGCTGGGAAGCCCTTGGCAAGGCCCTAGCATGGCCCCTTGCTGCCTCCTCTCCTGCCTTCCCGCTGTGACAACTCAGGTCTCCACCACAACTCAAGATGTGGGCCTCAGGGTCACCCCACTGACCAGCTCTGTCCTCCCCAGCCAGGGAAAGCTCACTGACCTCCACACGTCCATCCACGTGTCTGTCCACCCTCGTGTCCATCAGTGAGTTCGTACGTGCAACACTTACCCGGAGCAGATGGTGGCTCGTGCACTGCCCGTGTCCTCTCCATCCACCTCTGAGGTCCCCTGCTGTGCAGTGCCTGTCCCCACCCCAGAGGGCATCTTCCTACCCCAGCTCGCACTTCTCCACTTCCCTGCCCTGAGCTTTCCAAGGTACCACAGGGACTTGTCCATCTTCTCCCAGGGCACCCAGATGTGCCAGGACCGGAAATGTCCCTGGAGGAAGTCTGCAGCCAGCGAGGCATGGGAGATGGTGAGGAAACCCTGAAGCTTGCCCATCACTGAGGGAACAACTCCAGAGACCGTCCACATGGTCACTCTCAGTGGATTCCTGGTGGGACTGAGCCCTGGGGCCCACTGAGTGAGCTGCTCGTTTGCACACCCCATTGGCCTTTTTCCTTATCCTGTCACACTCCCCTACCTACCCTTTTCTGAGGTCATCCACCTGTGTCCATCACCCGCACTGGCACCCTCCATTCATCTGTCCACAGTGAAGGTTCGCGCTGCCCACTCTGCCAGGTCCTGTGTAAGAGGCGTGGGCCCAGCCCTGCCCTCGAGGCCCCACAAACTCGTGTAGGTGGACATGGGCTGAGGGGCGCTGCTGAGCCCCAGTGCCACCAGGTGAGCCGGGGCAAGGGGAGGGTAAGCGCTGAGCTAAGCCACTTCCTGAGCTGTGGTTCCGCCACCCTTGGCTCGCTCCTGCAGGTGACTTTCCAAGGAGGCTTCCAGCAGCCTGTCCTGTGTCCAGCAGGAAGGAGGGAGAAAGGAAGAACAAGAGTTAGCACTTGTGCTCTCAACACGTGAGCTGCTTTACACGTATTAAAGCCATTCATCTTTCCAGCAGCCCCCTATGCAGTAGAAACTCTTCATCTGAACTCCATTTTACAGATGGGGAGACTGAGGTCCCAAGAGGCAGAGTTGAGATTGGAATCCAGGCGGTCTGACCTTGGAGCCTGTGGCTCAGCCTCTGTACCTCACTGTTCGTGGAGGGGCAGAGGCAGGAGGGGAGTCAGGTCTGTGCAGATGGACGGATTTGGATGCACTGAGGGTCTGGGAAAAGGCAGACCGGCAGAGGAAAGCACGCCCGAACACACAGTCCCACACCGGTGTGCTCCAGTGTGAAGAAATACACACACGCCACGTGTGCACATGTCTACGCAGAAATGTGTGTGTAGCCCATGCACATACGCCCACCTAAGTGTGCCCACACACGTGCCCTACACACTCGGGGGTTTGTTCATGTGCGTGTGTGTATGCATCGGGCATCCACAGATGCCACCCATACTCACATCTGCACGTGTGACCAGGCGTCAGCGTGCATGCACATTCACAGACAGATGCACACGCGTGCACACCACAAGTTTACCGGTACCCGTGCTTGCCTCGTCACCCGTGGGGGACACTCACGGGAACTCACGTGCAGTGCATGTGCCTTAGCTCACACTGACACACGCAGATACAAACTAGTGGCCGGTTCGAATTCTTTGCTTAAGGAAAACTTGTGACTGTATTAAAAATGTAGGACACATCGGCCAAATAATTAAAGCGAGGAGCGAGGCGGCGGCCTCCCTGCCACTCTCTCGGGGCCGCCTGTGCTGGGCTGCGCTCAGCGTGGCTGCGTCCTATATATTTGAGGAAGAGGCACTTTATTACAGTAATTTATCACCCCCATAAATGTGGCTCCTCCGAAACACGGAATAATTTGGGAAGAAATATGTTTTAAAAATTAAAAATGCAGTCGGCATGCGCCCCGACAGGTCTGCGGGGAGACGTCCGTGCACCTCCGGTAACTGCCCGTGTAGCTCTAATACCTACAACTTCCATTATTTAAAGTGTGATTATATTTTTCCTGCTTGGAGCTCTTTGTCAGCTATAAATAAAAGATAAGGGTGAATTGTTGCAGGGCCTAGTAAGCACTTCCATTATTGGTACTTAAGGGGGCTTGGGGATGGAGGGAACGCGCAGGGGTGGGGAAGGAAGGGAGGCCATTGGGGAGGTGCCAGCTGGGCCCCGAAGCTGAGCTGTGGGCGTGGGTGAGCCCTGCCCTTTTTCTGGTTGAGTCCTCCTTGGAATCCAGAGCAACTTGGCCCCATGAACCTCAGCTCTATGGGCCTCGTCCCCCAGCAACAAGAGTGAAAGCCATCCACAAAGGTTGCTGCCTTCGATGTCTCCCTATATACCTGACCCCCTCCTGGTCTCCCCCGGGACTCCGCAATTGTGGGACACCCAGGGGAGTAGGGTCCCCTAAGAGAAAGGGAGTTATCCACTTGAAGATGATTGTTTTTCCACAGCTGGGAGGTTTTGCTTCCAAGAGAGTCCAGAGCTATGGCTGGGTGAGGAAGGGGATTCACAAGGATGTGTGTGTGGTGGTGGGGGGGGGGGCTGTAGGTGGTTGGGGGTGGGGACTTTATTAACCAAAGCAGGTCATTGGTTCTTGAGTCAGAGAGCTATTCCAATTAAATAGAAACCGGAAAGGAAAGGACACTCCAACAACAATCAGAATGGAAAACAAATGTGCTTGTTTCATCAAAGGGAGAAAAGGAAGGAAGGACAGCTCAAAGAAAATGGGAAATAATTGTTTTGTTTCTTCTCCTGGAGTCTTGCAGTTTTCTCTAAGCGTGAAAGCTTGGACTGGGGTCTGGCTCTGCCAGTTCATAGATATGTGACCTAGGACATGTTTTTCCACTTCCTGGGCCTCCGTTTGCTCATCTGTAAATTGGGTAGAACGGTGCTCAATTTCTGATTACTATGGCAACTGAATATGATAACCCATGTAGAGCATTGGGACTGGCTTTGCTGCCCTCCAAGTTCTCAGCAATAATGATGAAATAAAGTCAGACAGGGGTCCAGCAATCACGCTCCTTGGCATTTACCCAAATGTCGAAAACGTACGTCCACACAAAAACCAGCTCGCAAATGTTTATAGCAGCTTTGTTCATGGTTGCCAAAACTCGGAAGCAACCAAGATGTCCTTCAGTAGGTGGATGGATAAACAAACTGTGGTACCTCCAGACAATGGCATACTATTCAGTGATACAAGGAAATGGGCTCTAGGAATGGGAAGTTATTGTTTAATGTGTGTGGAGTTTCCGTTCAGGAAAATTTTTTTTAAAAAAGTTCTGGAGAGGGATGGTGGCAATGGTTGCATGACAAATGTGAATGTACTTAAGGCCACTGAACTTAAAAGTGGTTAAAATGGAAAATTTTTCTGTTATGTGTACTTTATTACAAAAAAAAAGAAAAAAGAAAAAGGAAAGCAAGAAATGAGCTTTTAAGCCATGAGAAGTCATGGAGGAAACGTAAATGTACATTGCTAAATGAAAGAAGCCAGTCTGAAAGGCTGCCTCGTGCCTGAGTCCAACTCTATGACATAAGAGAAAATGCAAAAACTGTAGCGACAGTAAAAAAAAAATCAGGTTGCCAGGGGTAGCGAGTGGGGGAAGGGAGGCTGGAATGGATCAGATGGAGCGAAGGATTTTTAGGACAGTGAAACTATTCTGCATGGCACTGTGATGGTGGATACCTGTCATTGTGTCTCTGCCAAAACCCACAGGACGCACGACACAAAGAATGAAGCCTGATATAAACTATCAGGACAATAGAAACATATCGATATTGGCTCATCACTTGTGACACATGTGCCATGGTATTGCAAGATGTGAATAACAGGGAAAATGGGGAATTCTAGAAGAACTCTGTGTCCTTACTGCACCTTTCTAAACCTAAAACTGCTCAGAGAATTAAAGCCCCGAAACATTAAAATGAAACAAAAGCTCTAAAAATTAATCATAAAAAACAGAGGACAGAGGTCAACACTGGACACCGCAGAGAACAGGGCTGGATGACATCTTTGCAATTATTCCACACACTGTTTTCTAAACACTTTGTTTTCCCAGCAAAAAAATGGACAGGGCCCCGAGTACACTTAAAAAGCTCATTATGACCAGAGCGAACTGGATGGCATCAGCAAACGGGTTTAAACTGGCTCAGGCTACAGCCTGTCGTCTGGGGTTCCCCGATCGTACCTGTCCACAGCTCCCCGGGGCAGGCCTGCTTTAGCCACGCTGGATCAGCAGAATTTGTCTGAGCTACATAAACTGCGGCAGCCGATTCAGACCATTTGGAGCGGGTACTGGCTGGGTGCATTTGTCTATTTAATTGGCTGAAATTAGGCCCGAAACTAGCGTCAATGGGCGTGCCCCACAACAGAGTCCCAAAGGGAAGAGGAGCTGAGATTCCATTTGGGGGTGATCAAACAGGAAGTCTAGGTGGCTCAAGCTGGATCAGACTAGTTGGGACAAATGAGCATGTTGCTGCTGAGGCTGCAGAAGGAGCCCTTGGCCTCCTGCCCCAACTCCTGGAGCACCTTCTCAGAGGCATCGGGTTCAGAAAAATAGAGGCATTTGGGTTGGGTTCCGAGAGGATGAGGGAGGTGAGGGGGAGGAGGAGACTCTCTGGAGAAGATGGGAGTAGGGGTTAGAGGGTGGGCGTGGGCCCACGGAAGGGTTTTGCAAAGAAGTAAGACCCTGGAGCAGATCTGTGTGCCGATGGGGTTGTACCATTGGAGAGGGAGGTGCTGACGAGGGAGGAGAGAGGATATAACAGAAGAATTCAAGTCCTTGAAAGGTGAGAAGAACCAGGATGCAGAGCACAAGAGGCAAGACTGGCCTCGGGGAGGAGAGGGGATGTGGCCTCTGGGTGTCAAGAGGCAGGCAGCAAAGATGAAGGCAGATACAACAGGTCCACGGGATGGAGGTGAGACTGGGAGGAGGTCACATCTGTTGGTACCTGTTCTTTCAATGATGCTCGAGGCGAGGTCCTCTACTGAGAGCAAGAAGTGGGTGGTAAGTCTGAATAGAGAGAAGACAGGAAATGGTCACCCTAGAGAAGAGAAACACAGAGTGAGTGCTCTCTGGGCCATTCGAACCGCCCATTTGAGGTCTGTGGTCATGAATTTTGAGTGAAACCTGGCCGCTCAGTCATGTGATTATCTAGAGTCACATTCATGTGTATGACATGGTATGGGTAGCCAGGGTCACCAGTGGCATATGATGACTCGATGTTTGGGCTGATCAAGGTGAGAAATGAAGCCAGAAGGGGACCGTTGTTGGATGGAGGGAGCCAATGGTTAGTGGGAAGGGAACGGGGCTAATGGATGGCAGTCTCCACGAGATTCTGAGAATTACAGCAGCGCTGGCACTCGAACAAGGGGCCGGATGGGTGGGAGGCAAGCGTTGGTGTCGGGTGTTTACAGAGGTAGAAATGCGAGAAGGGGTGTATCGGGTAAGAGCAGAGAGAATCACAAACGTGCCATCTGGGTGTTCAGAGGCAATAAACGGGGTGTTGGCCTGAGTCCTTCTCACAGTGGGCCAGTGGGTCTGTAGACACACCCTGGTCATTTCTCCAGTCCCTGAGCTCATAATAGGAATGATATATTTAACCGCTGGCAGAACCCCCCAATTTGGTTCCCCGAACTGTGGTGTGAAAGGCTTCATAACAGGGAAGGTGGAGATATAGAAACTCGAATGAGTAAGTGATCAGTGTTATTGAGATTTGGGGTGGGGAGTGATCCAGAGATATAGAGAAGGGTGGTATGGACTCAGAGACAGCCCCCACGATAGCCACGGTAGTAAATCAGAGCCACAGCGTGTGCTGGGAGGAACTGCAGAGCAGAGCCATCCTCAGAGACATGAAGGATGCAGGATGCTCCCACCATATCCCCCATTCCATGCAGCAGTGGAGCCCCTGTAAAAACCAGATGGATTGTGTCCGCTGATGGTGAATTACCACAAACTCACCTAAGAGGTAAACCAATCACAGCTGCTGTGCCAGATCACGCAGCCCCTGGCACTTAGTACGTGCCTATTGGTCTGTAGAATGTGCTATTTTCCACCCTCAACAGAAAAGAGGGTCAGAAGCAATTTACTTTCACTTGGGGCAGAGGGCAGGTGACTTTCTCCAGATTATGAGAACTCTCCTGCTCTTGGCCACAATATAATCTGAAGAGATATTGATGGTCTGAATGGGGGTAGCTTTGCACCCTGTCAACTTAACTAAGCAGAAACTACACTTCCCAGAATCCCCTTCCCTGCATAGCTCTCTTGGGTCGTCTGGGTCAGGAGACATTTTGCGGGAGATTTGGAAGATGGAAGCAAAGCCGCAGACATGTTCATAGTACACCTCGGAAGTGGGTGCCCCAGCACGAGGTGCTGTTGCAGCCCATGCATGTTGTCACTTAGCCGCTGACTCACCTTGTCACGAGGCAGCAGCTGGGTCTGCAGCTTCTTCACCACCTGCCACTTCTGTGTGTCAGGCACTATTCCAGTGCCGGGATTATGGCAAGACAGGCCAGGTTCCTGCTCCTGTTGACCTTACTTTCTCTTGGAGGTTAGTGAGAGGGATAGAAAATGTTTCGAAAACCAGTTCTTCCTAGGTGGCTTGTGCTTTCAACCCTGTTCTAAACCACCTCCCGGTACAGTATGATCCCACTGGTTACAGTGATCAGCTTCGTTTTAATCTCTTCCTCTCTCTCTCTCTCTTTCCATCTTATCTCTATCTCTTCTGGGTTTGCATCTTTAAAGAGAAGAGTCTGGAAGGACACACTCTGAACCAGTAGCAGTGGTTATCTCTGAGGAGTGAAACTGGAAAGGAGGGTTTTCCCATTTGTTTTAAATATAGCCGGGGCAAAGAGAGATTACGTAATGTGCCCGAGTTCACACAGCTGATATGTGACAATGCTGAGCCTCGTTCCCCCTAACCCACTTCACACATCTAATTTCCCCCAACACAGGCTGGTCCTCTGCCTCTTTCCCCCGCTCTGGCATCGCCTGGCCTTCAGACTTCCAACCCAGACTTTCCCCTGAAACCCCCTGTTGCCGTCACGGCCCTTGCTTGCCTCTGTGGTAGGACAAAATTTGAATCCATCTCATGGTGAGAGGTGGTGGTGATGGCTGCAGAAGAAGTGACTTTCAACTTCTAGGAATCGAAATCGACAATCACATAGCGGGTGAGTCACCAGCGGGGCCTCCAGCTGGGTTTTAATCAGGTCAGACAGTGGCGGTGTCGGGGGGGTCGGGAGGGGTGCAGAGGGCTCAGTTCCACTTCCTCCCTCAGAGGCCGGGGCCCTTCAGGTCTTCATTGATGGGAAGGACTCACCCAGCGGATGTCAATCCAGGCCAGCTGGAGTGGGCTAAATTTAGGTCCCAGGATGTCAAAGCTGTGAGGACCCATCTCCTGATGCCGATGAAGAAACAGACTGGGAGAGATCAAGAGACTTGCTCAAGGCCGCACAGCAAGTTCAAGTCACAGCTGCAACGCAAACTTGGGTCTCCCAGAGTCTCCACATGACTCCAGGGTGGCGTTCTTTCCTCGCGCGCGCCTGGGCCCTACCAGCCTGGGTCCCTGTCCTGAGGCCAGCTCCCAGCTGCACCTGGGGGTAGGGAACGGGGTGCTTGTTGCTCTGTGTCTCAGACCAAATACTGGTTTTGGAGGTAGACATCTGGTTTCTAATCTGGGCCTCACTGAACCACATGACCTTAGGCAATTACTTTATGTCTCTTTAAAATAGGCATAAGGATATTTTTTAATTAAAGGCACAGATGTCTGTGCAATATATGTTGCCTAGAACATAGTTCATACTCAATAAATCTGAGCTCTGTTCTCTCTATACAATGATATGTCAATTGACCTTGACAGAATCCTTGGCAGAATTGTTGACAATATCTCAGGGGTCTTGAGTGGGAGGGAATAAAAAGAGACCAAGCAAATGGGGCGTGGAGGTCCCCACCGCCCTCCTTCTCCCCTGCCCCTCACTGCCACACACGCGTATCCCCCATAAACCAGAGTGTTTCTGTCTTTGTTTTATATCTGCATAAAATTTTGTTTTAAAAAAATGTTTCTGCTACTAACAATCTGGCAGTTTACCACTGCCTTAAGGTCCCAAACTCAGAGAGTACCTACTGAAATCCCAGAGAAACAAGAATCACGGCACCGTTTTCACATTGATGCATTTGACATATGCGTTAAGAAACATTACATTTGATTGTCAGTTTCCTGGGGCAGCAGGCGTCTGTGGCCTCCCCCGTGGCTTCCCACTCAGTCGCTGTGGCCTACTTCCTTTCTTGCTCATGGAACCCTCATGTTGGTTGATCACTGAACGCCCATATGACTCATGGAGCCCCCTTCCCCACCATAAAGAGGCAGGAAATGTTCACTAATTCGAACTGATCACGGGATTGGTTCAACCAAGAGGGATTCTATCCCGCTTGCCCGTGATTGAACAGGGCCCTGTGACAGGACTTTGCCCGTTACACAATAAGAAACATCTATGGAGGAAGAGGCTTCTGGGGAAAGGTGTCCTATTTGATTAAAAACTAGAAGATACATGCAGAAATGCTGCCCCTTCCTCCTGCGTGGTTGTGTGCAGATGTGACTCCTAGTCCTACGGCAGCCATCTGAGACCTGCGGGGACAGGCCTGAGGACACAATGAGCCCCCCAAGAGCACCTGCACCAGTCAGCAGTTCTTACAATAAATAATGCCTCGCAACCACCATCCCCCAAACTCAGTGACTGGCAGGAGTCAATTCTTCCCATGCTCACAGGTCACGGGTCAGCAGGTTGATTGCGGTTCAGCTAATTTAGGCTGGGCTGGGCTAGGCACTCTGCTTCAGGCTGTGGGTTGGGTTCCGGTCTGCTCCACCTGTGTTTATTCTGGGGACTAGGCTGAAGGGGCCACAGCGGCCAGAGGAGAGCTCCTTTCCTGCCAGATCACAAGAACTCGAGGATAAGCCCACTTGCACAAACACTTTCAAAGCCTTGACGCATGCCAGGCCCGCTCACATTCCAGCAGCCAAAGAGACCCCCATGGCTGAGCCCAGCAGAGCGGGGAGCTGTTTGCTGACCAGCGCTACTCCAGCCAAGAGTCATGGACCTGAGAACAGCCCTGCCTACCTTCAGTTTTCTCACCTGTGAGACAGAAAAATTCCACCAGTAGAGCTGGGGATGGCCAGTGGAAGCTGGGATACATGGAGGGGACTGCAGGGCATTCTAGAGAGAAGTAACCATTAGAAAAACATGGATTCTGGAGTAAGCGACAAGGTGTAAGCACAGAGGAGCGTTCCAGATTTGAGGCAGTGGCTGAAACCCAAAGCCCCCTCATTCTGAGGTGTGCACCGCAACCCAAGAGAGAGTCCTGTGGTTTTCAACTAAAAGAGAAGCTTCATTAACTTCTGCATCACACTGGGGCTTAAGCACGTTTGCCTATAGGGGCCTCCTGACTGAGCAGAAAGCATTTTGTCACAGACCCAGAAGCTGTCTGTGCCTCGGGAGCTGGAGTCCTCAGTAAGGGTCTGAGTTTGGGCCAAGGCCAAGGCCAAGGCCGGGTCTGGATGGATCAGACACTGGAGCAGCCAACTGTATACCCCAGAGGCCAGCTAAGGTGCCTGGCAGGCTTGAGAGATCCACAACCCAATAAGAGGGGCAGAGGCTGACAGAAGCAAACACAACCCTGTCAGATTCATAGGCCCGTGGAAAACCCACTTGGGGCCAACCAGAACTATGTAATAGGGGTTTGAGGTGGCCTGGAGTTCTGAGACAAGGGCCTGAGGCTAGAGGACTGGGTGGTATCTTCATGTGACATTTTTGCACCTGTAGGCTGCTGAGACCTGGACAGCCTTAGGTCATGGGCTGAGGTTCTCAAGGTCAGCACCCATGTCTACTATGTCTCCAGATCCCCAGTATGGGCATGGGCCTGTGGCTAGAAGAGAGTAGGCAAGAGGAAACGTTCGCTCAGTGGATGAAAAAATAACAACAAGGAACACAACAGCAAAGCTGCTTCTGTACACAGGATGTGAGGGGTGTCCCAGGAGACCCTTAGACATACCTGGGACATTTGATGTCCTGTAGACACTGGTGTTTCTCTGCATTCCTCTCTTTGCTGTCTGATATGCCCCACCTACTAGAGAGGGGAGGGCAATGGCTAGTCCACAAGGAGCTCAGCCAGACTTGACCACAAGCCTCAGTGACAGAGAAGATGGTCAGAGTTTACGGTTTGGCACCCTGATGTGTGTCCCAAGTTAATGATGTGTGTGGTGAGACTGGGTGGTGGTATGCCTCATTGGTTGTGACCACAAGGCATCGGGAGCCACACTAGCGATGGGGGAGGCTCGGGGTGGCAGGAGAAAAAGAAGGGAGGACAGGGGTAGGTGGGTGAGGACCAAGGGAACTTCTGGGGTGTGAATTTTAGGGCCTTGGGTACTCTGCACACATGTCTCAAGTTGGACCTCGCATCCATCTGCTTTGAGGTGTTGCTGTCCTCATGTCATGGATGAGGAAGCTGTGGCTCTGAGAAGAGAAGTGGCAAGTGCTGGGATGAAGAGAATGGGCCTCAGCCAACAGTCAGATGACAGTGACCAAAGGGACAATGAGATTCAAGCTTGATTCGAGTGAAAAATCAAGCTCGGAGAGGGTCCAGCTGGGCAGGCAGGTGTGCTGGGCATCCTGTGTGCTACTCCAGCCCTCCACCTCTTTTTTCTGAGACCTGCCCCTCCCCCAGGGCAGAGCCTGACAGGTCCTATTAGTACCCATCTCTCTGCTCCCCTGAGGGCAGCTGTCTGGACCAGGAGTGGACTCTGACTCAAACCAGGCCAATCAACTCCTCTCTTCTGAGACTTTGGCATTGAGATTCAGAGGTGCTGGGCTGCCTTTTTTGGCTTACTTGAAATGAGGCGTACACCTGGGCCAGGCTGACAGTATTTGGCCATGTGCTTATCAAATGACAAAGAAAAGACTCCATAACAGAGAGGCTGAAACAGGAAGAGAGAGAGAGAGAGAGGAGGCAGAGGTGCAGAGAGAGGGAGGGAAGGAAGAAAGGAAGGAAAGGGGGGCGCCTGACAAAGAGGAGACTGGCCACTGGCCTCAGAGACTGACCATCGAAACTTAAGGATCAAACTGAAACCTGGCCGTGCGCTATAAACCGGCTCTCAGAAGAACATCATCAACAAAGCCTCACTTCATCTGTAGTGTCTGCCAATTTCCGTGGTGTAAATATCCCCATCATGGCCACGAGTTTCAAGCCACAAGTAAGATGTCACTGAACACAGAGCTGGGACGAGAGCGGCTCCAGCACAGCCAGCCAGGGAAATGGGGACAAATGAAAATGAACCCACCAGCAGGCGGGGACAAGGCAACACCCCCAAGATATCACTAGAGGGACGTGGCATGGGTGGGCAGCTTCATCTAAAGAGACCGGAAGAGACAGTGAGTCTCTGAGCTGTCCCCGGGCCATGATTATGCCCCCAGGGGAAGACACTAGTGAGGTCCCAGCCTGGAAAACAAGGTGTAAGAGCCCACTTGTCAGAACTCTGGCCTGGGACCCGGGCTGGATCAGCAAAGGGTGGCGGGGTTTTCTTTCATTCATTCATTCATTCATTCATCCATTCAACAGGCAGTTAATGAGCTCTGACTATGTGCCAGGCACCAGAGTTACAGCAGAGAACAAGACAGACACGGCCCTTCCTTTCCCTCAGGAAGATGGGAGGCAGAAAGGGGATGTGGGCGTGAAAACAGGCAGTGAAAGCGCAGTGTGAGAAGTGCTGGATGGAATGCACAGGGACCTGGGGAGCTCAGAGGAGGAACATCTAACCCCAGATGGGGAGGGAGGCGTATGGGGGCGCTGCTCAGGGAACTTGCAAGTTAGCTGAGTGGAGGAAGGAGTGTGGGACGGGAGGAGGGGAGAATGTTCCAGGCAAGGGACCAGCCTATGTGAGGTCCCAGAGATGCAAGGAACCAAGGATTTCCAGTCTGGTGGGAGGGTGGGGAGGAAAGGAAGAGAGTCAACAGGAGCCTCAGAGGAATCAGAGGCCATCAGAGATCTTTAAGGTGAAGGATGCTGTGACCCAAATACCCCTTCCCCCAAGGTCATTCTGGCTGCTCTGGAGACAAAAGAGGGACAGGGAGACAAATTACAAGTGTCCCAGCAAAAGCCAAGCAGGGCTCAACCTGAAGAGACAGGGCACTGAGTCAAAGCCTGCTTCGGAGGTTGATAGGAGCATGTGGGGGACGAGCAAATGGGTCTTCAAGCATCCCAGCAAGACCGTTGGTCTGGAAAACGGGGTGATGGCAGCACTGTTTACCGAGGGGGGAAACCTGGGAGAGAAATAAGTTGGGGCGAGGGAAGCTCGTTGTGAGACGCTTTACCATCTTTTCACTTTAGGCCTTTTCATGTTCTGTTAAGAGTAATGGGGAGACCAGCTATGTAATCCGCAGAGCCCATTGCAAAAGGCAAGTGCAGAGTCCCCGTTCAGGAATTATCACGAATTTCAAGATGGCAAGAGCAGAGCGTTACACCAGGTTTGGGCTACAGAAGCGATTGTGTATGTCCCTGAGGTCAGCCTCCCAGGGTCATCTGCAGCTGAGGACTTCTAGGGATGGTATTTAAACGGATGGCATCTAAAACCATGGCATCAGGTGAGGACACCTAGGGACAGAGAGCAACAGGGGACCCAACCCTGAGTCCTGGTCCATGGTGGAGCAGAGTTAAGGAAAACATGAGAGGAAGCCGGAAATGTAGAAAAGCAGAAGTGTATAGACTGGTGGAAGGCTCAGGAGGAGAGTGTTTTTCAAGACTGAGCTGTTTAACAGCCTCCAGCACTGCTGAGAGGGGGAGGGGTGGGGTCAGGGCTGGGAGGATGAGGCCCTTAGGGGCAGACTTTCTCAAGTTTTAGCCTGCACAGAATCACCTAGGGGTCGTGTCAAACTGCAAATTCTGATTCCTCGGGTCCAGGGAGGTGCCTGAGATTCCGTGTTTGTAACAAGCTCCCGGGGGATGCCCGTGCTGCTGGGCCACGGACCACACTTTGAGTAGCACGTCCCTAGGGCAGTGGTTTTCAAATTTGGCTGCATAGGAGCAACACCTGGAGAGACTGACCAGCACATGAACTAATTAAATCAGAATCTCTAGGGGTGGGACCAAGGGACGGAGACTTTTTAAAATTCCACAGGTGATCCTAATGGGTAGCTGGGGTCAAGGACTAATACTGAGGAGTTCGGAGAAAAAGCCGGGTCTGCTTTGTGGTTAAGAAAGCTCTTCCCACTTAACTCTTACTTGCAAATTATTATTACTTATATACATTATATATGGTTATCGTTATCATCAATTAATACTATTGTTCTTAGAGTTACCATTTATTGCAATGTGTTGAGTTGGGCATTCATCGTCATCATCACTGTTGTTATTTTAAAAGCAGGAAGAGCTGATGTTTGTTGAAGGCTCGCCCTGTATCAGATCCTGTGCTATGTCATTTGCATGCATTTTCTTGTTTCCTAACTGAAGAAACTGAGGTTCAGAGAAGTTAAGAAAGTTTCCCCCTGATTACATAGCTAGTACGTAGTGGGACAGTTTGCAGCCTCAGATTTGTGTGAATCAAAACCCACATTCTTATTCATTATTCTATAAAACTGTGTTTCTCAAATGTCCCTGATGATAAAGATGATCTGAGACACTTGTTTGAAAATGCAAATGCCTAGGACCCTCCCCTAAAGAATCTGATTTAGTAGCTCTGCAGTGGGACTCAGGTCTCTAGATTTTCATCTCCAGGAGATATTGATTACCCTGAAAGCTTGGGAAACAGTGCTATAATAGCTAATGATAGGATTGTGGTGTGTTATTTTATTGTTGATAATTATTCATTCCCTTCCCTGCAAGAGTATTATACAGCCCCACCCTTGCCCTGCCTTCTCGTAGGCTGGAGAGAAGGTCTCAGCAAGACAGGAGAATGTCTAGCATTATCTCTGAGTACAGCAACACCATTTGGCTTGCCCTTGCACTTCTGCCCTCCGACATGAGAATGACATGTCCCAGAGAGGAGCTGTTCCTTTAACCTGGGTTCCTGAACAAGAAGTCACATGGGGCAGTGCTAACATGCAGTCCTTGTGAGAATAAAGATTTGTTGTTGTAAGCCTTCTAGACTGGTGGGGGATGGGGGAGGGGAGGCTGGGGAAGGGAGCTGTTTGTTAAATAGCACAGCTGACTGATACAATATTTATTTGGGACATATAATCATAGTGACATCTATTGAGTACTATTTTTTATATGTGAAGCACTTTATATGTGTGTGTGTGTGTGTGTGTGTATTAGAGAGAATATATATATATATATTCTCTCTAATCCTAACAAAAATAAATTATATGCTAGGGAACCTGAAGCTCAAAGAGGTGACATGACTTGCCTAAAGTCACACTGTCATGATTCCATTTACCTCACAACTGAACGTTCTTGCCCCCTCCCTTTCCCTCTCTTTCCCACCTGTCCCCTCTGCTTTTTTGCTAGCATGAGTCTCAAGTGCAACCTGTTGGCAGAAACAGACATTTGCAATATTTAATTCACTTTAATTAAAATATATTTTAGTGGATTTTTTTTTTCTGGGACATAAGTCATTTTGATGGGAAACCATTGGATTTTAATGGGAAACCTATTAGGGGAACATATTGTGGTCTTTAATGAAGCTGGGCTGTGTGGAGAACCACCTACAGGTAATTAGAAGCCCTCCAGGCCCTTGGGGAATAAGGTGAACTGAACTTCGGTTTGTTTAAGACAATTAGTGCAGACAATGATCTGGGAATGAATTAAATGGTCCTTGATTAGGAGCAGCTGTGCAGGTGGCATCCTCAGGAAAATGGGACACGCAAGTGGGGCTTTTAAGAAAGAGTGATTATTAGTGCTTATCTCTTTATATTGGCAGCCAGCACTTCCGCCAGGCTGTCAGTTTGATCAAGTGGCTCCATCTCCCCACCCCGCCTCACCATGCTGCCTTTCCTCACTGATACATGCTCCTCCTGGGTCTGCCAGGGGTCTCCAGGGAGAGACCCGGTAGCAGATGGGTGCGTCCGCGTTGGCAGGGCTGGGAGCCTACACTCCCACCGGTAGATGCTTCTCTATTGATTGACACTTCTACTCCGGTAGGCTTGGGAACCTCTGTATTTCTCATGGATGGCTGTTTCTACACTAGTTAGAACGGGTACTTTCTATGCTTACATGCATGCTTTTATATTTTATATTTCCACTGTACTCCTAAAAGGAGGCATTGCCCCAGGCTTGGGAGGGGCTCATGCTGAAATACTGGGTAAAACCCCAGGGGGAGGAATAAATAATAAATATAATAACTATAGCAAATATAATAAATAGTGCACTGAGCATGCTGGGAACTTCTGTGCTGTAGGGATGAGCACGTTTCTTCTTTGCCCTGCATGGGGGCCTCTACACATGTAGACAGTGCATTTTCACCGGAAGAGTGGGAAGGCTGCCTGGAAGAAGAGACATCTAAATCGAGTCCTGGTGGGAGTTAGCATGAGGGCACTTCTGTAGTGACAGGAATAGAGCTCACAGCTGTGGGTGGAACAAAAGCATCTGCAGTGGTTGAGCTGGGACTGTCCCCAGGGACAGGAACAGGTATGATTATCATTAAAAAAAAAGAACTGGTGAGTCTACACTGGCAGGGAAGAGTGCTTCACACAGGCTGAGATGGGCGCCTGCATGCTCACATAAATAGGACTCTCTGTATTTGCTAAAATGAGTGTTTCTATGATGGGTGTGTCTATACTCACAAGGATGGACACTTCTATGCTGGCAGGGCTAAGTGCTAGGAAGGAATGGAGCTTTTGTGCTGGGAGAGATGGCTGTTTCTCTATGGGTAAGGATAAGTGCTTTTACAATATAGTCTCTGAGCATTTTGAACTCTTGATCAGTAAAACCAGAGCAATTCCATTGACTTTTCCTTAGTCCCAGACCATTCCCTGAGCTTAGGGTGTCTCAGCTCACAGCACAGCGCTACTCTGATCACAATGGAGGAGGCAGCCACATTGTGGGTGGTAAAGGGCAGGGAGAGACATGGAGAGAGGAAGCAGGACCACTGGCTGCCTACCTGCCCAGGAGTGGACTAGGGAGAGCCCAGAGTGGATTCCAAGCAACATTTTTGGTTCTCAGAACCAGTGAGGCCAGAGAGGATAGCAGCCCAGACTCTACACCAACACCAACCAGCCTTGAGTCTTCCTTAATCCCCTCACAGCTCTAGCTTCTGGCAGGGGCTGCTGTGAGATTCCCCATGAAACCCTGACACGGGGCTGTAGCTAAAACATTGGTCTGGCAGTTTTCCCTCTTTAAGTTGAAGTGTGATGTTGGCAGGCAGTGAGCTGTGGTGGCAGGCTGCCAGAGGGAGCATGTGTTGGAAATCCTTATTCCACGTTGCAGCAGTCTGGGGCTCCCCACCCACAAACTGCTCCAGAGCCAGCCAGCCACGGGGGCCAGAGCCTCCAACTGATGGGGAGCAGCCTCTGAGATTAGGGGATGATGAGGCAGAGAGGCTTAAAGAAACCAGGGAGAGAGAAAATCGAGAATAGAGATAGTCAGAATGAGATGGAACCACAGAGAGATATGGGAACAAGACCACAGCCAGAGATAGAGACTCGGAGAGAGACATAGAGACACAAGGTCAGAGAGATCAAAGGGAGAGAGAGATAAGACAGAATTTAAAGAAGCACAGGAGATTAGATAAAAATGACAGACTGGGTCTAGTCCTCTCTCCCTAAATTGGAAAAATATACTTATTGATGTAAATGTGTGATATTTGTAACAATGGTAGAACACAAGAAAGAGAGTCCTTAGTGGGCTAAAAACTTTGTGGAATTCTTAAGAGATGGAAAGTAGACGGGCTTGGATTGACACAGGAGCCCATAGCCAAAAACACATGAGGAGAACATCACTGTACAAGCAGGGACTGGTTCCAGGAATGAACCCAGCTCAGAGCCAGCAGGACCATGCCATACCCAGAGCAGCAGGGGGACCAGGGGCAATCATGGGAGTGAGCAGTTGAGAAGCTGCATTAAGAGAAGCCAGCCTGGCCCATCCCTGTCCAATCACCTCCTTCCTATTCCTCTTGCTGACTAGGAGAGTTCACCCACAAGCTAGAGCAATGAGTGGCCACATCTAGGTCTGAGTGTTGTGGACATACCCTTGGGGTATCTAGTGATATACTGGGAAGTGAGAAGAAGACCAGCTTCCATCACACACCACTGGTGGCACTCCTACGTGGTAAACATCACACATAAGCCCTTGTGGTCAAAACCAGCCATTAGAGACAGACGGATAGGGATTCCCAAGCATCTGAGGAAAACCAACACTATGAAAGAGAGACATCAGGCTTAACAAACAGAGGACCTAAGACCCAAGAGAAAAGACTTAAGAGAGCAAACACAAATGAAAAGAAGACTTTTCTGGGTGATAAAATTGTTTTATATCTTGATTGTGATGGTGGTTACACAATTTCATACAAATACCAACATTCATCAAATGGCACACTTAAAATAAGTAAATTATATAGTATACAAACAATACCTTAATTTAAAAAAAGTAGTTTAAAAATCATAAAGACCAACAAAATTGATACCTTTGAAGAGGGAGGAAGGGGAATGAAATTGAGAAGAGAATACAAAGAACTTAGACAAAATTGCAATATTTTATTTCTCCTCCTCCTCTTCCATCTCTTCCTCCTCCTCCTCCTCCTCCTTCTAATTCTTTGGCCAACCCTGCTTAGCTTCCAAGATTAGACATCAGGCTTGTTCATGGTGGCATGGCTGTAGACCATGGACTGTGGCTCCACTGGGGCATGAACCCAAGGCCTTCTGCATGTAAAGCAGATGTGCTAACCACTACCCTATGGAACCACGTCCAATTTCTTAAAAATAATACTATTTAGCAAATATGGAAAGATGTTAATAACTGACAAAGTCAGGTGGTATGTACGAGTGTGTTTGTTACATTATTTATCTTTATACTTTCCTGTATTGTTGAAATATTTCAAAAATTTTTCAAAAGAATGAATTAGTGAGTTAACAATAAGCTGAGGGACTCTCTCAGGCTGTAATGCAAAATGACTGAGCGATAAAGAGAATGAAAAAAATATAGTTAAATGGCATAGAGACTAAATTCAGAAGCTTCAACATTTATCTAGTATTTACTAGGAGCTCCAAAGGCAGAGATGGAGAAAAGAAGGTAATCAATCAATCAGCAAAAGAACATTTTCCATAACTGAAGAAAGGAAAGAGTCTTCAGGTTCAGAAGATCAATCAAGAGCTAAACAATAAATGAAAGGAAGGAGATTCACCTTGGGACACAGATTGGTAAAAATTTCTTTTTGGCAACGTTGGAAAGTAATTGAAAAGAGCTTCAAATTTCTGGAGAAAACTGTTTTGATCCTAAGATTCTTTTCTTAACCCAACTTGGCTTTAAAAGTGAGGGGACATGAAGATGATTTGTACAGAATCAGAAAAAATGTATTATTCACAGACTCTGAAAGAACTACTCAAGAATGTACTGCCATTAAAAACAAAAACAAAAATGAATACAAGACCAATAAGTCATGAGATACAGGAAAGAGTGATTTTTAAAAATAGTAAAACTCTGCGGTCAAGTCTAATTTTTAATGTATAATATAGCAGCAGCTGCCACAATATCAATAACCCAGGAAATAAACCCCAGATGATATCGATGTGGGATGTATTCAGGGGTGGGGATTGGAAGTGAAAGTTTTCTTAACTTGTTCAAAGAGAGGCTGTATATACTGAGGAACTCTAGACACGTGTAGAACAATGCAAGTTTAAATATTTGCTAAGCATTTAAGGGAAAGAGATGTCTTTTTCTGAGTAAGATATAGTAGGCTATGTCGGGTCAGTCCTCTCACTACATTAACCAGGAAATAAAGAGATAAATTGCAAAATTATATTATTAAAGACATCACAGAGCTGTGGAAATGAGAACTAGATGAACTAAAACCCTGGGAGGGAAGACCCCTTCCTAGGTGAGTTGGTAATCAGCACCTTTTCCTTCCTTGTGAGTGTCTCTTGATTCTAGGTTTGATCTGCAGATCTTGTTTGACTGAGGATGAGAGGCTCTGCTGAAGACAGCAAAGCTTTTGGTGGTGTTGTGGAGCTTCTATAGTGGTGGATACTATAGGATTTCCCAGTGCATGTCCAGTGTTCTCCACAAAACATTTTTTAAGTTCCAAGGCTGTGTGAAAGGCTGAGTGGCTGGGGCAGAACATTTTAAAAGGTGGAGTAAAATCTCTGGTTTTATAGCACTGTATTTCACCCAAGGGAGGAGACTGCCACAAACACTAGCACTCTCCATATTGAGAGGATTAAATCTCCAAAGGGAAGAACTGAATCTCTCATGGTCATTTAAGGCTGAGGAGACAAAGACCTTGCAGTTTCTCAGTCAAAAGCCCCAGAGGGCCATACTCAAAGAACAGGAATGAATCAGAGAGAAAGATAAGCTAAGACTTACTAAAAGTGCAATTCAGTTCTGACCCAGCTCAGTTCATTATAATGAAGTGATCAGCTCCCCCATCTTATCTGCATAAGAGAGGAATGGGGAAACTTTTATCTGGAGCATCTGTAATACTTTTACACACAATGTGTAACACAATTTTTAAAAATTGCTAGACATGTATAGAGGCAGAGAAATGTAATCAACAATTAATAAAGAAAATAAACAATAGAAACAAACCCACAGATGAACCAAATATTGGAATTGTCAGGACTTAACAACTATGATAAATGTGTTAAATAAAATAATGAAAAAGATGAACAAAATAAATGAAAAGATGGATAATTTTAAGATATCTGAAATTTATAAAAATAATCAAATGCACATTCTAAAAGAAAAATATAAAAACTAAAATTAAAAACTTATTAAATGGGCTTAACATAGTTTAGATACAGCTGAAGAGGCAATGAGTAAAGTAGAAAATAGGTCAGAAGAAAGTATTCAGACAGGTCAGAAGCATGGAGAGAGGCAGAAGAATGCAATATACAGAAAAGAAACAAAAACATTTGGGACACAATGAAAGAGAGAAATTTCTTCTCTTTTCTCTATTCTAATTTTGTAATTGTAGTTCAAAAATGAGAGTGGAGAGGAAATGGGAGAGAAAATATATTTTGAGAAATAATGCCAAACTTTGAAAACTGTGGAAACACAATAACCTCCAAATACAAGAAGTTCAGCAAATTATAAGTAGATAAGAACAATGAAAACCACATCTCATGGCATTAAAGACAAAGTGTTGAAAACAAAAGCTAGAGATCATCTTAAAAGGGGAAAAAGACACAGAAGGGCAAAAGACATGTTTCCACTTTACCTTCAAAGAATTACAGTAAGACTTATAGCTGATTTTTATTAAAAACCACAAGAGCCAGAAGACAATAAAATCTTTAAAGTATAGAAAGAAAAAAATCTAGCAATATAGAATGCTAGACACAACAAAAAATATTCTTCAAAATAGAAGATGAAATAATGACATTTCGAATAGATAAAAACTGAAAAATTTGTTTCCAGCTTATTAGGAAAATGAGCCAGCAGGAAAGAATGAAGAATAAAGAAAAGAAATAAATATAGGATAAAAACTGTTTATAACAACAATCATGCAAATGTGTTGTGGAGCTTATAAAATATGTAAAAACGGAACTTATGACAATACCACAAAAATCAGAAAATAATAGAGTTAAACTGCTGTATTTTTTTTGGCATTCTTTAGAAAATGGTAAAATGACTAATGTAAAACTTGCAGTTGTGGGACAATATCAAATAGTCTAATATACATGTGACTGGAATCTCAGAAGTAGAAAAGAGAAAAAAATCAGGTCAAAAGGAATATTTAAAGAGATAACAACGGAAAATTTCTGAAAATTAATGGAAGACACCAAGCCACAAATACAAGAAGCTCAGAGCCTACCAAGGAGGATCCATTTTTTAAAAGAGAGAGTCACATCATATTCAAATTGCTGAAAATTAAAGATAAAAATAAAAATCTTAAATTATATAAGCAGTCAGAGATAAAAGTTGCATTACATACAGAAGAACAAAGATGGGAATTATAGCATACTTTTTGCAGAAACTACCTAAGCTAAAATCTCTTAGAACATTATTAAATTTTTGAAAGAAAAAATAAAACCTGTCAACTTGGGATTATCTACCTAGTGAGAATATCTTCTAAAAGTTCAGGAGAAATTAATTTTTTTTTAGACAAAACCATAAAATTTGTTACCAGGAGATACACTCTAAAGATGTGTTGAAAGAATTCTTTAGATAGAAGGAATGAGATACGAATCTACACTAAGCTTGGATCTACACTAAGAAATGAAGAGTGTTGAAAATAGCACACATTAAAGTAAATATAAAATTCAATGTATTGTGCACTTATGGCATACAAAAAAGTAAAATATATAACAAAATAGCATGATGGATAGGCAAGAGGAATTAGAAGTATACTGTTGTATGATCCATACACTACAAATAAAGCAGTATAATATTCAAAAGAAAAAAAGAATCATAAACAAGTATCAAATACTAATTAAGAAGATGTATGCTAAAGTGCTTAAAGATGAAATGTACTGATGCCTAAAACTTACCTAAAGTGTAAGATAGATTGATGGTTAGATATTAATATTGAAAAGGGAAGACCAACTATCACCCTCTAAAGACAATCAAAGAAGAAAATCCAAAAGGAAAATAATGAAAAACTGTTATGAACTAATAAGGGATTTCAGTAAAGAGACTGGATATAAGAACAACATGCAAAAATCAATGGCTTTCCTAGCCTTTGGTATCAACTAATTTTACCTCTTCACAAGGAGAATCACAATCACAATAGTATCAAAAAGTATAAAGTGCTCAGGAACAAACTTAACAAAAAATGTGTACAGCTTCAATGAGCAAAGTATATAATTTTATCGACATAAATAAAGGAAGACTTAAAGATTCACAGTGTTTCCGAAGGGGAGGACTTTATATTACACACAAAAAAATCCCCTTTTCCCCAAATTAAAGTATAAATTCAGTGCAATCCCAATTAAAATTCTAATGGAATTTTTCAAGCTGATTCTTAAGTTCATCGAAAAAGGAAACGTACAAGGATAGCAAGAAAGTTTAAAGAGAACAATGGAGACTTTGTAAGCTATTCAAACATAAGGTTATCGTTATTATAACATGGTATCGATTAGGGAAGATATGAGTAGAATAATGAAACACATGGGATTTAAAAAGCTAATTACTAAGTTTTAGAAGAAAAAGTAAAGGAATATTTTCATAATCTCATGGCAGGAAAACCCCTACTAGAAAAAAGCAAACCTAAAAGAAAACCTAAAAAGAAAAGATGAATGTGGTAAAACATATATAAAATTTGTGTATGTACCCTAAAGGTTAGACCTGAATTGGCAAATACAGAACAAACTTTCCACTGCTTACTTATTTTCCACCTGTGGCAGACATCATTAATCAATCTCGAAAGAATTTCCTGTGGAACCTATACAAGATTTTACAGTTATCTCCCATAGAGCACTTGGGCAGCCACTACTAGTCCATTATACTTAGCATAAAAGATGAACCCATTTGACACCCCAGGGATATACAATTCTTCTCTGTGGATGTGACTTATAGGAGTATTCACGAGCTTCCCAGAACAAAATGGAGCACAGCTTTCTCAGAGCTCTCCTTGGTGCTGAAAATTAGTCTGCACTTCCCTATGGGTCCCTGGATTCTGCCACTTTCCACCCTGCCATCATTGTTTACAGGGACCAAATTTCCCACAGCTTCCAGAGATAACACCTTGTAAATGAACAAGGTACAGACTATGCTAAGGAATAAGAAAAAAAAATAGTTTAAAGTAAATAATTCAGAAAGAGAAGTGTCAGGATGTGTTATGAAGGCAGGATCTAACAAGACAAGAACCCAGATGTTTGTGGGAGTCAGAATCAGAGAAGCCATGGTGAACTTTAGAGCATCCTGCAAATCATAAGGGAAGGAATGGTATCAACCTAAAGCACACCTGAGACAGAGTGAAGAGAAGCAAATCTGAGACAGAAAATTAGAACAAAATTTAGGGTCTGGAAAAGGTAAGTGAGACAGACTCTTGCTAGCTCATAGATACTTACGTCTTACTTTTTTTAATCATGTAATTCAAAGCCTCAACTCTCTAATCACATGGTCATGGGCAGCTTCCATTCTGAGTCATCTCATTAACATAAACTATCTACGGGCATACCCTGAATCACCTTGTTAGCACAAATAATCAGGTGTGCTCTGAAGGACCCACCATGAATAACAAAAGCACTCATATTACTTGAAAAAATCAAAAGATTTGATGGTTACCTCCCAGGAACCAGGGACACAAGCCAGCCAAATTCTTTATTATATACTGCCCATACCTTTGTAAATTGTCCCTATATTTAGCTCTCATCAATTTACCCAATTTGATGGTGCCATCTCTTTCCTGCTGTGACTTTGACTGGCACAACAAATTAAACACATCACTTCTAGCACTTCCGTTGGTGAGAATTTAGTCATGTGGCCATGCCTAGCTGCAAAGGAGTGTGGGAAATAGAGTCTCTAATGGTACCCATGTGCCCACTTAAAAAGTCTGCTGCAATGGAAGAAAAAACAAATGTGTCTAAGAGAATAAATAGCAGTCTGCCACACTGTCTAGGCATTTTAAACATCTTAAAATCTTTGCCAGCTTGATAGGCAAAAGATGGTATTTTGTCATTTTAATTTGCATTTTTCTGCTCACTAGGAAGAAGGAACATGTTTTCATTTTTTTATTGGCCATTTGTCTCTATTTTACTGTAATTTATTTTTCAACTCTTTGGGTCCATTTTTTCCATTGACTTTTCAGAGAGTTTTATAGATCAAATGAGCTTTTTTTAGGTTTAAAGATAATAACTCTTTCTTGTCAAAAGAACTTAAAAAAAAACCAGCTCAAAAATGAAATGAAGAAAGTAAATATAAAAGTCGTTAAAAAGACAGACTTCGCTGAGTTTCACGTTGGAAACTCTGTTCTGGCCACTTACTCCTGGGGACTCACAGGCACGTTGCCTTGATCTCTCTGCTCTAGTTCAGGTCTCTGCCTGACATTTTTACATGCTATCACCTGTGAGCAGGCAAATTATAACAGCTGCTATGTTCTCAGAGAGATGACAAGTCTTCTTTTCCAGAAGGCTTAAACTCCTATTCAGGTGAGCAGAAGGTGGGTACTTGATTTGCAGCCTGTTTCCCAAACACTGGAGATTTTCATCATTATAGAGATCCAGTGAGGGTTGTCCCTTTTGGTGCAGGTTCTCAAGCTGCCCACTTTTGAAGAATTCTGGTCAGCCCCGTCGCCAGGCTGTGACTTCATAAGGCACTACTCTAATGTCGTAGTTTGGGTTCCTTCCAAAATAGAACCTGAGACAAGGATGTGGAACTGAGAATGTAATCAAGAGTTAATCCCAGGAGACGAGAGCAAGGGAGAAGGAGGAATGAGACAGGGGAGGAAGAAACGCCGGGGAAGGTGCACACTGGGCTGGGTAAGTGGCAGCTGGTCTGCTGGGGAATCTCAAAGGAACCCTGTAAAATACACCTGAAAATTGTCTCTCTAAAAAACAGTAGACAGAGACATTTGTCCACTGGCTCCCCCTCTCCCCATTGGTTGAAAGTTGACCACAGCCCTGTTAACTCCCCTACACTTCCAGCTGTCTTGGAAAAACCCTAAGCTGAAATTAGAGGTGAGTCAAGTGGATGTGGTATGGGCCACAAATAACATTGGCTATGTTGCATTTTTTTTTCAATATGTAAATACCTCAGCCACATACTACGAAAAATGTACATGTTGTATTCTAGGTAGACTCATTACTCAGAAATATGGGCTGTGGGGAAGGACTAGAAGTTGGAGCACATGGGATGAATCTCCAGGTGGCATAGAGTGAATCAAACTCAAGGTTAGGGCTGGGACACAGAATATGAGGTTATAGAGCTCTGGGCAGCAGCTTGATGGCTTGTAGCCCTGCCTGTAGTTGGGCCAAGGCTGCTGATGCAGCACTCAAGGGCTGAACAGACTGACCTGAAGGTGAGACCACAGTGTCCTAACTGAGGGGTGTTGGGGTAGGGAGGGTGACATACCCCATCAGATCAAGGAAGCCACAAAGCACGAAAAGGGAAATATATGAGGATGTTCATTTTGGTGATGTTTATTATAGCAATTTAAAAAAATAAGCTGGGCAATCAAAAAAGCATTGGTTACAAATCATGGTATGACCATTAAAAATGAAGCCAATTTATAAGACATACGGAAGACAGAAGACGTGGTGAACTGCACTGGATCCAATCCAGACTATTGGAAACTCTACAGGTCAAACAGCCAGCATTCCTCAACAGAGAGATTTTAAAGGAAAGAACAGGGTAGAGGGGGAATGTGTAGATTAAAATAACTTAAATGACATATTGAAACATTTTTAATGGCCAACTAAACTATACTGTCTAAATATGTCCTCTTGGGTGATAAAACTACAAAGAAATGCAAAGGACTAATTGACATAAAAATCGGGGTGTAGTTATTTTGTGGGGACAGAAGTAGTTGCGACTGGGCAGGGTGCAGGGAGGCATCTGGGAGGCTGGCCAAGTTCTCTTTCTTGAAACAGGTGGCGGTCACAAGGGTGTTGTTTTATTATTATAATTCATTAAGCTCTACAACTGTGTTGTGTGGCTTCTGTCTCTGTGTTTTACTTTATAATAAAAAGGCTAAAAATAAAATAGGAAAAGGTGTTATAAAAGAATGTTAAATAACATGGAGAGTATTCACACATATTATGTGAAAAGGCAGATTGAAAACCATCAAATATATTATAATGTCATTTCGTGCATGGAGGGATGGATGAATGGACAAAAGCACAGCAGATAGATGATGATGATGATGATGATGATGATGATGATGATGATGATGATAGATAGATAGATAGATAGATAGATATAGATAGATAGATATAGATAGATAGATATAGATAGATAGATAATAAACAGATGATAGATAGACAGAGATAAATATAAGAGAAATAATTACGGAGGAAAATACACCAAAATATTAGTAGTAGTTAATGTCTGAATGTCTAACTTTCGTTTTCTTTCGCCTTTTGTAATGTATGAATTTTGAACACTGAATATTTCTGTTTCCAATGAATCATTCAGATACGTGTTACTTTTACTTACTTAAAGATGATTTCCTTTTAGGGGGAAAAAGAGAATACGGCACATATGGTCACCAGGCGAACCCCATGCCACTGTCGCTGACCAGCCCTGCCTTCCTGCCTGTAAATCAGCTGACGGTGTGGTTCCCGCAGACATGTCCTACCCCAGCATCTCACAGCAGCCCGTGGGCAGCGAGCACTCACTCTGGGCCTCACCCTCTGGCACTGGCATCTTCGCTCGTTGTGTCTGCACTGTCAGGATCTCCATGCCCGTTTGGAGGATGAACGCGCTGATGCTCCCACAGGTGACGACAACTTGCCTGAGGTTCAGGATGCGGGAAGACCAAGCAGGAATTCACGGCCGGGGCTGTCGGAATTCAAAAGTGGGTCCTTAATCGTGAAGTTACTCAACCCCACCCACAGGGACTTCTGTCTGGTACATTTTGCCTTATTTTTTTTTTTAATTTTTAAAAATGGTATTTATAATACGGTGCTCGGAAGAAAGAAGCATACGTATGGCTGATCTTTTTCATTAATGTACCCACTCTTTGGAAAGCAGTGAAAAGGTCTTGGCATCCTAAATACTCCCAAAATGACATATTAGGAGAAAACTCTATGTTTTTAAAGATCTTACTTTTCCGGTCATGGTATTCACTTTGACTCGGGGAAGAACACTGGAGCCACACATAGAAAAGACCCCACCTGGTCCCCTAAGTGGGCCCGGTCCTGCAAGGGTTCAAGGCCCACTCAGCAAGGATGGCTGCTGGGCGTCCAGCAAGGGCCAGGGAGTGTCTCTGAGGCTGGATCGAGAATCCGGGATCCAGCAGGGGCACAGCCTCTGGGTGGTCTTGGTGAGAGACCTAGTCTGTCCCTAGATTCTGCCAGGAGCACGGGGCTCTCCTGGGAGACTGCACGCAGAGTCTGGGGACAGGGGATATTCGTAGGAGCTGTAGATTCATCCCCTCCCGAGCTTGCTCATTCTCCAGTCCCCCAAAGGAGAGGACAGCACTGCCACCCCCACCAGATATCCCCAGGACCCTTCCTGGACTCCTTGCTCCCCGTTCTCCCCACCATGTCCCACCCCTCGCAACTGTCAAGTCCTCCCACGTCTCCCTGTCTCGGAGCTGCTTTCTCTGCCCAGGGCCACATCACTCGGTGGGTGGTTCACTGCTGTGGCTCCAGGATGGACAACGTGTGCTCCCTGAAGACATGGTGAGTGCTCGCAGCATGCCAAGCACTGGCACAATGCTATTATTAACCCCACTTCACAGATGAGCACAGTGAAGCCCAGAGCTCCTATGTCAGTTGCCATTTTATGTCAGATGCCACATGCTGGAGTGACAATGGGATTCAAAGCCAGGCAGCCTGGATTCAGAGCCATCACCCCAGGCTTGGAGACTGAGGACCAGGGCTCTGGCATCCGACAGGTCTGGATTGCAAGCTGTGTGACCTTAGAAATCGCCTTCGTCTCTTAAGTCCCAGTTTCCTCATCTACATAGTGGGGATGCTGAATTATCTTGGGTTGTGGAGAAGGTACGATGAAATAACACACATAAAAGCTTAGTGAATGTTTGCCATTATTTCATTGCTGACTCTCCTTCACACCGCTCATCTCCCTGTGTCCCACCCAGCCGGCCGAGTCATCTTTCTAAAATGCTATCTTGATCTCATTATTCCCTGATTAAAACCTTCCACATGTCTCCAAGCCTCCTCATTGCTTCAAGATATAATCCCCTCTTTTTACCTTGGAATTCAAAAGCTCCCTGATATGGCCTCTGGTGTTCTGTCCCCCATCCATTCCCTCCCCCAGCTCCTCCTGTGTCCCATGCCTCCTTCCCTTGCCTTTTCCTTTATGTACCAGGCCCCCACACACACACACACACCTCACCTGGTCCAGACTATTCCTGTCTCCTAGAATACATTTCTCCCCCGTGTCTACTTGGCACTCTTTGGCTCAGACCTCAAGATTCAAGGTGAAGGTCACCAGCTCTGTGGCTCCCCTTCTCTGCTCGGGTGGACTGGCCAACATTCTCTCCTCTCTGCTCCTACCTGGTCACACCTTTATTGTTACTCTAATTACGTCTTATAGAGTTATGGTTTCTGTCTCCTCCACCAGAATAGAAGCTCTTTGGGGCAGAGACCACATGCAGAGGAGCCATGTCCAGCTTGAGCCTGGGCGTCCCAAGTGGTCCTCCTCCTGAAGCCCTGAGTTGCTCTCCAGCCTTTCCATCTGCCTCCCTCGGGGGACAGAGAAGCACCTGCCTAGGGAGGAATTCCTGCCACCAAGGGCTGGGAGTGCCTCTCATTGGAAGAAGCCTTTGGAGGGATCTGCCCAGTTCCCAATGACCCCCTTCTCTTCAAACCGTTCTCCTGCCCAGAGGCAGACCAGCTCCCCCGACATAGCTGATCAGATGGCAGGCAGTGACCGCAAAGGGTCCAGCCGCAGCACGGAGTCACATTCAAAGACACGAAATACAGCCATCAGAGAGAATATTAAGAATTCCGGCCTTTAGCTGAATTTCAAGAAGCCCATTAGAAGGGATCAGGTTAGAACTCAGAGCAACACGTCTCACCAGACCCTCTCTTCCCCGCCGACTCTCGCCCAGGCACCTGCTCCATCACTGTCCACACGTCCAGGCCCCCACCTCCCCCTCTGCTGATTTTCATTCCTCCTCCTCCCTTCTTCCTAGATCTTGATCATGTAAATCATCTTAGCCTCATGCCTCTCACCCCTCCCCTTTCCTTCCTTATCTCTGCTCCTGTCTCGCATACCCTTTCTTCCCATTCTTCACAACTCAGTATTGGGGAACCAGTGGCAAATGGTGGATGAGGGGCAGGGGTAAGGAATGTACCCTCATATGGTACACAGGGGACCTGGCACATTAGGGCCTGGCACTTCCTTTAACTATTCTCATCCCACTCACTGACACAAGTCTCAGATGTGATTTGCATATCATTAGCATGTTTATTCTCAGGTCCTGCAGCATTCCTGTATCACCTGTCTTTCCCACACTTTGTCAGCCTTCTATAGTTCGCAAAGCCCTTCTAGGTTCGCTGTCTCATTAGACCTTCATGATCACCCCGTGAGGGTGCTACTAGTACTGCTCCCATTTTACAGATGGAAAAACCAAAATTCAGAGAAGCAAAACCACCTTCCCAAAGTGCTACTGGCAGGACTTGAACCCAGATCTTCCCGAGTCTAGGGCAGAGCTCTTGCTCTTAAACACTACTCTCCACTGTCTTTTAAACTAAATCCTCTTACAGCTGATGCTGAAACCGCTATATTTATATTGACACACACACATGCACACGCAATCACACCCAGCCACATAGGAACACGTCAAGATTCACACACATATATGCACCCCATCATGCAGAATGACCTGCAGATGGCCCTGGGTGCGTGCACACACACAGCGCCCCACAGGGCGAGCGCACACATAGCACCGGTGTCCACACAGACGCACAGTCTCCAGCAACACACATGTATGTGCACCACGAGAATCTGGACAAGAATGGGGCCAGCCCCATCGCTCCCTCTCTGGTTCTGTACGGCCCCTGACCACCCTCAGCCCCTCAGGACCACGGCCTGCCCTGCTGGAGCCCACCTCCACCCCCCTCTTTCTCCTACACATTCTTTCTTTGTGCCCCTGAACTCAGTTCTGCCACCAGGCTCTGCTGGGACCTTGTTATTTTTACAGCTGCAGGGAGAAAACTCTCGGAGAGGAGGGAAGGCTTTGCTAAGAGGCTAGTGCCTAACGCTCTGAGTCACTGCCAGCCCAGCCCCGGGGGGCAAACTTTCCCTGGCTCGGCTGGGATGGCGGCTGTGGTCAGCCTGGACCAGCTCCAGCACCTGCCAGAGGGCCCTTCCCTGACAAGCTGGCTCAGTGCCACCAACAACCCTTCCCTCAGGACTGGGGACACTCTGTGTAGGCTCTGGTCTCTGCACCCCAGAAGGGTCGCTAGACCAGCAGCCAGGGGATGGAGATTCTGCTCCATGAGGGTGTGGGCAGAGCTGTCACTTCCCCTTTCCAGGCCAGAGCTCCAGGCCTCTCCCCATTTGTATGGCTCAGAGAAGCTGCAGGGCCTGCTCAGGAGGTGGAAGGGGACAAGCTAGCTCCGGGTGGAGACCCTTACACAAAGGAAGACGAGATTAGAGAAGAGAAAGAGGGAGAGACTTGGGGCTTGGGGACAAAAGGAAGGACGTAGAACGTGTCATCATGGGCGGAGTCTCCTGTTGGATGCAGAGGTGAGGAGAGAGGACATTTCATCTTGCCTTCTAACTCCCACCTGCCAGGGCAGTAGAGGCGCTTTTTGGATTCTTATTGCTCACTTCCATCCCAGTCGCTGCAATCAGGTGAGCCTAAGTGACCTCCTTCCTGCTTGCCTGACCTCTGCTGGAAAGTTCCTCCCAGGGTCCCACCCCTCAGACCCGGAGCCAGTCTCCTAGGCCCCAGGACTTCTGTCAAGATTGTCTACAAGAGTGACTCCCCGGCTGTGCAGGCAGTGTCTCTTGGGGCACCCTGGGGGGACCTTTTCTGGCTCAAGGCCTAGAAGGGGCCTCTGAGGGCATCCCCCAACACACACACACACACACACACACACACACACACACACACACACACACACACACACACACCACCTCTCCCTGCTGCCCAGCAGGAATGTTGTTGGTTTCAGTGCAAAGAACTCATTATTTCACCTTCTAGAACAGAAAGCCCCACATGTGGAGTTAATTCCCCATTCTGACATAGGGCCGGTGCCAGCCAGGATCGGC
>PVKZ01006424.1:0-35507 GCA_004027375.1 Macroglossus sobrinus | reverse complement strand
CCTGGGTGTGTCTGAGTCCAGGGGCCCGCAGCGGACACTGTTCTCGGCCTCCACACGGCAAGAACCACAGTTCTTGCTACCCTTCCAGCCCTGACACTGGCTCCGCCAGGCCCAGCACGCACCCTTCTGGCCACCCCATGCCCCAGGGTCACTTACGCACTGCCTGTGGAGCTAACCTGACTCAGGAGAGACCAGGCGAGCCTTGAGAAACCTCACTGGTGGGGACTCTGGGTTGCTAACAGCGCCAGTCTTGGATTTTCCACGACCTAACTTGCTATGTAACTTGGAAAAGTAACCCAGGCCTCAGTTTCCTCTCCTGTAAGATGGGGACAGGCTGCCATCCCTCAGAGCCTTGGCAGCGTCCCCACCAGCTCACAGCTGGCTCCCTTTCCCTCACCCCTCTCACTCCCTGACCTGCCCCTGGGACATCACCAACCTGGCTTCGCCCCTGCAGAATGGCTGGCAGCCTGGGAAGGCAGGATGGAGGCTGCCGGCAGCTGGAGTGGGCCACGGGGAGGGGCCTCCTGGAGGTGAGGCTGATGCCGAGACACCCCGTCGATGTGGCCCTCCCCTGCTGGAGCCAGGGGAGCTTGGGGTGCCAGTCCCACTCTCAGCTGACCAAGATCTGAGCCACTTCTCCCCCAGCTCACTCAGCCCCACCCCTGTGAATAAGCCACTTGCCTCATATGGAGCTTGACCTCACTGGGCTTTGATGATTTGGGGGGTGGTATGAATGTGTGGAAGACAAGAAAGGGTTAAAGACCCAGGCACTTAGGCTCAGAGCGTGGAAACAGTTACATTGCTGGAGGAGGTACCTTTCTAATCCACCTGAGCGCCCCTCAGCTTCCCCTTCCCAGCCCTCCTGGTCTCCAAACCCAACTGTGACTCCCAAGATCCCCCTCCAGGCCCTGGGGCCAGGGCTGGGCTCCTTCCCACCCCACCTCAACCACAGCAGTCATTAACCCCGATGAACCCCAGCAAATAAAGATCTGAGTGGCAGAGGGGAGGACTCATCACTGCCCCAGGGTGGGAAACTCCTGAGGTCCCAGGAAGGCCAAACCCAGCGTTTGTTGTCTGAGTAGGTCCGTGGGGACCCCTTCCACTGGGGCCTGGAGGGAGGGCTCACCCGATTCAGGACCAGAGTCTTCTCCACCCTCCAATGTTTTGTTTTTAAACGTTTTATTTCCTTCCATTCTCTTGAGCCTGTTTTCCCAATCTTTCCACGAATCCATCTATGCATTTATAGTTTACAGACCACTTGCTCTGTGCCACACACCTGCGAGGCCCCGAGAGGTGGTATTCTCCAAAGAACGGGAAGGACCTGTCCCTCCGCCAAGCCCCACCCCCTTCTCCTTCCAGGAGCCTGTTTTGACTCGTACTAGTCTGTCCATCAGCTTGTAAATACTGAGCTCTGAATGGACGCAAGGCAGTGTGCTGGGTGTGATGGGTGCGTAAGCTTGTGCTGGGGGGCAAACAGGTTGGAAGTCGTGGAGGAGGTTCAAGAAGACATAAGGGGTGAGCCCAGGTTGGTGTCTTCAGGAAGCTCACAGTGCAGTTGGCTTTGGAGCAGAGATGGCTTTATGGTCATTTATAGTATGGCCTCTTTGTGGGCGCACAGGAAGGCTACGATTCCAAACAGGAAGGTTACAATTCCAAATCTGCCTATGGTTAGGTTGGGGTCAGATGCCTGGGTTCCGGCCAGTGGGATGAAGATGGAAGTGACGCGTACCACCTCCAGAAGTGGAGCTGATGCTGCCTTTCCGTGTCGTCTCGTCCGCTCACTCCCACAGCTATCGTGGTGGCCTGCGTTGGAGATGGAGGCGTCACACAATGGAAGGAGCCTGAAACCCCGAGTCACCGCTCGGAGGAGGGCCACCCGACCCATATCAGACTGGGAAATGAGCCAGAAAGAAATCCGTACTGCGTTTAGCCACTGAGACATTTGGGATTATTTGTTACAACAGCTGGTGTAACGTGTCCTGACTGATACAGGCAGATGGCACAGAAATGGCGGGCACACTAAATTCTGCGGCTGGATTGCAGTGCGCAAGAGGGATCGTTGCATGACAGCTGACGTCTAATGCGAGCTGGTAGATGAGATCAGAGCTGGAGCATCTGGCACACACTATTGCTCAGTAAAATCGGTTGAATGAGTGAAATACACGAGAACGTTGGAAAGCTTTGTAGGGGTGGCTGACGTCAACGGAGCCCCAGAGGATGGGTGGGGTTTGGATGGGGGTGCGAATAGAAGCAATTACTCTGGGACTAAAGACGGAAAAGTGAGAAAGGGCCACATCTATCCAGGGGTCAGAGGTCAGCGTGCAGGCAGTCTGACCCAAGCAGCAGAGTAAACAGAGATGAAGCTAGAACTTGGAGGCCCTCAGAGGTCAAGTTGAGCGATTTAGACTTTACGCTGTGGGCCCGTGGTTTCCAAAGTGGGGGTGGGCACAACAATCTATTGGGGCACGGGAAGAAAATATTAAAACTATCAATTGATATTTATTTTACTCCTTAATTTTTTTTTTTTTTTTTTAGTGTATTTAAAGATACTAAGGCTTAGAGAAGCTGAGTAACTCAGCTAAGGTCACACGGCCAGTAAGCATGCACGCTGAGTCTTGTGCAGGCACGTGAGGGACAGAGTGGGGCAGAGGCACATCTAGGGGAAGGTGGCTGGGAGGAACAGGCCCTCAGCCCTGGCCTTAGCAGCAGGCCAGTGACCTACTGCACGCAGAGGTCAAGGAGCCTGCCCAGGCCTGCCCCCCAGTGCCTGCTGTGAGGAATCAAGCAGACAGCCTTAATGGGCTCAGGCCTGCATGGCTAGCCACCCAGGGCTGTTTATCTCAGGCTCCATTCTCACCTTTGTGAGCAGGAAGGGGAGGACCGGGGATGGAGGTCGGGGTAGGCCGACAGAGAGGAACGGAGAAGAGTTCAGTAAATCAGGCACTCTGCCACCCCACACGCTCAGCTGCCAACCGCAAGGCCAAAGAAACCCAGATGCCAGCCCCACCTTGCTTTCCCATGTGTCACTGAGCTGGGCTGATGGGTGACATCCACCTTCTGATGTATATCTCTAAAAAAAAAAAAAAGCTATTATCATTTAAAAAAAAGAAAGCAAATGTTTTAATTAAAATATAACATGTATACAGAAAAATGCATGTGTCATTAACTGTGTAGCAGGATGAATTTTTACAAAGTGGACACACTCAAGGTAATTAACACCCAGATCAAGAAGCTAAACGTTTCTCAGGCCTAGAAGCCCCTTTTCTGCCCATTCTGGTCACCGCTACTGGTGGTAGTCATGGCCGTCCCATGCCTGCTCTGGAACTTGATCTGAATGAGATCAAATAGAGGCTGCGCTCTGTGTGTCTGGTTTATTTTGTTTAGCATTAGGTCTGGGCGTGCACATACATTTTATTTTTATTTATCTCTTCTACTGTGGGGGGACATTTGAGTTGTCCCAGTTCACACACGTTCAGTTTTAATAAAGCTCGTACCATGTTACAAGTAAGTCTGCCTTGCCGTTTTGTTTTTGCTTGAATTGGCTTTATCGAGGTACAATGAACTATAATAAGACACGCTCCTCTTGAGTGTGCTGGTCAATGACTTTGACACACATATGTGACAGCACTATCGACACATGGACCATTTTCATCCTCTCAGAAAGTCTCCTGTGTCCCTCTGCAATTACTGCCCCCCACGTGGTTCTATATATAATTACTGTCCCCCACGTGGATACATGCTCTCATTCCTGTTGGGTGTGTACCTGGGTGCTCGATTGCTGGGTTATAGGTATTTAAGTGTATTTTAACTTTACAGTAAAGCAACTGCCAAACTGTTCTCCAGAGGGCTTGTCCCACTTTACACGCCATCAGCCACGAATGAGAGGTCAGTTGCTTCACCTCCCCTGGCCAGTGCTTAGAGTTGCCTGGCCATTTCATTTCAGCCATTGTAGTGGGGGTGTGCCGGAGCCCTCCGGCTAAGATAGAACAGTTCCTGAGAGGGGGAGTGAGGATTGAGAAAGATAGGAAAAGGAGAGAGACAGAGAGAGAGAGACAAAGAGATAGAGTCGGGAGGGCTAACAGTAAATACTGCGCCCCAAGTTTATTAATCACAGCATATTTATACTCTTGGAAATGCATGGGAAGCAAAATCCAGATATTCTAACAACTGCTGACATTTACATAAGTTCTCTCACAACCTCTTTTATCCTATTCTCTGTCTCCCATTCCCTGGGGCAAGGGACGTTCAACTCTTTACATTAAGCCAAACTTCCTCCTTCTGCAGAGAGCCCACCTGCCGTGCAAACTTCTAGCTTGCAGGCAACTTTAACCTTGTCTCAAGACAGGCAGCAGAAATGGCTCCCAACAGGGGTGAAGGGCTGGCTCCCTGGGGTTTTCCTGTGCCTGTCCCTGAAGACCAGTGATGCTGAGCATCTTTTCATGTGCTTATGGTCATGTGTACATGTCCTTTGGTGAACTGTCTATTCGAGTCTTGCTTATTTTCTTATTCCCTTGACTCCTTTTCTACAGCCCCACCCCACCCCACCCCTGCCATCTACTCCCTTGGAACCCTGTCATGTTTAGGGTACCAAAAACCAGTCTCCGAACTGGTCTCCTGCAGTGCAGTGGCTAATCCATTGTTCCAGACAAACCTTTGCAAACACCACACTACACAAGTCACCCCTAGGCTCTGAGGCCCGCCATGGCTCCCCAAGTCTGCCTGGGTAAGCTCTGACTTCTCGGTCTCCCATTGGTGGCACCTCCGGCACCTGGTCCTAACCTTTCTTTGCTGCCTTCGCTAACAGTCTCCCAACTCCACTCCTGCCTTACGCCTTGAGAATTCGGAATACCTCGTTCCCTTCCTTCTTCTCCTGGTTTCAGTCTGTGCTAAATCAAGTCTGCCTCTCTCCAGGGAGGCTGCCAGCCAGCCCCACCCCATGGTGATTCCTGGTTCCTCCCAGCTCAGCACTTGCCTCCTTTACAGCATCACTTAGATGTCCGGGGGCAGCCAAGTCCCAGAGAGGAGCTTCTTGGTACCAGGAAGTTCCCTAGTTTATATAATAAAAGCAGTGGGATTCCACCCTTATACAGTATATTCTAATACTGAATATTAATATCGAATATGCTTTTTAAAACTGCACATAGCCCCTCCCTGAAGATTCTAGTATGTCCGAGAGACAGAGGGGCTCAAAGGTGGGTTAGGGAGGGCGAAGAGGGCCCCTCCCTCTTCCTGTGTTAAGAATCTCCTATAGAAACATAAGGTAATTGGAAGGAACTTTCTGGATTTGAGTTCTGGTTCTGCCGTTTAGTAATTGGGGAGGTGGGAGCTGGGCAGATCGCTTCATCTCTCCGGGCCTCCAGGGATTAAATAGGGATGATGCCAACCTCGCCAGTTGTGGGAAATACACAAAACCTAATAAGTATGCGGAAGTCAATGGTAACTGCCAAGAGCCAGATGTGTGTGTGTGTGTGTGTGTGTGTGTGTGTGTGTGTAGGTGGGGGTGTGTGTGGAGAATTGGTCTATTAGATTGTAAGCCCCTCAGAATACCAACCTAGTAAAGAAACCTTGCCTTTTAACAAAGAATTGGAGGAATAAACTCATAAGAATTCATGAAAGAAAACACACCAGGGAAGACAGAAAGAATCAAAGTCTTCAGCTTCCCTGACCCTCCCTCCCTTCCGGCTTCTCTTCCTCCATCTCTCTCCTCCTCCCCCCACTCCTCCTCCTCCTCGTCTCATCATTCATTCCCCCTCTCATCAAAGGTCTCTCGCTGAACATGCTGCTGCCCTCACCACACCGGACCTCATTTTTAAAGGGACTTCAGTGTAAGACTAGGGGGAAAGTCAACTAGAAACGAAGAGGAGGAAAGACCCTCGGAGGCCGTGGCGTGTGTTCCCAGGACCCAAGCCGGCCTCCAGCAGCACAGGGTGGGCGCCTGGGCCGATGGGAAGGGGCTGGGTAGGACTCAAGTCTTGGCGAGCGGTTTGCTGTGGCCTTGGCCTTGGCCCTGGGTTCAGACCTGGGCACCCGCGAGGGGAGCTGCGGAGGGATCTCATTCGGGATGGTAATAAGGTCTCTGGTCCCCTCTCACGCCCCCAAAATTACTGCGCCGGGGAGCAAACTCTCCATGGGTCATCGCTGCTCAAACTGGACTCAGAGGGGACCACATCCCCCAGCCCCTTTGCACTTTCTGCCTCAACGAATTTAAAAATCGTTGTGTGCCAAGCACTGTGGCAGGTACTGGCCGCACAGCGGGAGCAGCAGCGCCAGGCAAGTCCCTGTCATCTCCCGGCTGCCCATCTGTGCATGGGGACAGATAAGGGGCACAGCCTGTGTCCTGTGGGGGCGCCGCCTGCTAACTGCCACGAAGCAAAGCGCTCAGGCTGTGGAATAAACAACGCTGTGCAAACCCGAGCGGGGCGAGGGGACAAGGAGAACGTGACAAGGAGTTTACTTAAGGTCAGGCGGTCAGGAACCCCGGGGACTTCCACTCCGGTCTCTGCGTGTCCCCGCCCCGCCCCGCCCCCCACTCCCGAGTCCCCTGTACCCAGAGCCTCCTCCCCCGCTTCGCGCAAACACCGGTTCTTCTTGCGGCGGTTCCAGTCCAGAGGCACCGGGTGACCTGCACGCACCGTGACACCGGGGGCGGGTGGCCCCGGCCAGGCGCCTGACTCCGCCCCGGCCCGCCCCCGCCCCCACCGCGCTGGTGCTCAGAGCCTTGTCCGCCGCCGCTGCGGACGCGCTGGTGTCCTCGGAGTCGTCCGGGGGGCCCCATGGAGCTGGCGCGCGGCGCGCCCCAGGGGAGCGGCGGGGCCGAGGCGCTGCTGGGGGAGCTGGAGGCGCGGGTGCAGGGCGTGGTGAGGGCGAGCTCGTGGTGGGAGCGCCACGGCGTGGACTGCGCCATCCTTGCGCTCAGCCTCCTGGCCCTGCCACCTGGTGAGGGACACGGGGAGACTCGGGGACAGGTTGACAAGGGGCTGGGCTGGAGGTGGTGGTGCGGGAAAGGGGATGTAGAGGGCTGGAGGGCGGTGGGGTGGGGGAGCCACCGCGTGCCCGGGACCCCAGGAGAGAGTCACAGCCCAAACCTGAAAGTCTGGTAGTCCGGTAGGGGTGTCCTGTCTTATGTCCCCAGAGGACGTGGGTGCTGGAGGAGGGAGAGGGCTGATGGCAGGAAGGACAGTGGAGGAGAAAGTTGACAGGAGTCACCCCAAAGGCGGGAGGGGTGAGGAGACCTGGGGGAGGGGAGAATTCTCGGCAGGGATGCCAGAGACGGGTGAGGCTAGTGGGGGTGCAGGGGGGGAGGGCGGTGTTCCCCATGGACCTCCCCTCGTGTGGACCCCCACCGTCACCCTGACCCCATCACTGCTCTGGTTGGGGCCAGAATCAAGACTCCTGCAATGTCCTTGGATTGGGGGGGGGTCAATGGGGCTCTGCTTTGTCACACATCCTGTAGAGAGAACCACCCGGCGGCCCCCCTCAGGCCATAATGGGGCCTGCGCTGCCCGGGGGCTGGGCCCACTGGGGCCTGGGCTCCCTCCCAGGTGTTGGGGAGGGGGCGTCTGGGCCTAGACCTGCAAGAGCTGGGGAAAGACCCCAACCACCGCCCTGCTCCCTGCAGGGTTCCTGTGCCTGTACTCTGAGAACGTCCTGGTCTTCGCCCTGGGCATCGCCGTCCTGGGCGTGTGCCACTACACGCTCACCGTCAAGGGCAGCCACCTGGCCACGCACGGCGCCCTCACCGAGTCCAAACGCTGGAGCCGGATCTGGGCGCTTTTCTTCGTGGAGGTGAGCCTGGGAGGGGGCAGGGGATGGGCGGCTGCGGGCACCGGGCGGGCAGCCTCCTGGTTCAGGGCCTGGGCCTGACCCCTCAATGACTGCCCGCTGTTAGCTTCGCTCGTTTTCTCCGGAGAGAACACGTACGTGGTCGGCTGCAAGGAAAGAGCCAGCAGTTTTCGTTGTTGTTTGTATGTTCGTGTCATTTGCTTTTAACGGAAACGTTGATGCGGTTACGCGAAGCAGACAACACTGTGTGTGTGTGTGCACGTGTGTGTGCGTGTGTGTGCGTGTGTGTGCAGTGCGTGTGATGAGGTGGCCCTGGACCACCACCTGGGCCAGGGCCCTGCGTTGCACGAAGGACAAGCTCTTGCTGCCCAGGACTCTCTTGAATCTCTGCCACACCCATTGTCACCTCCTCTTTTTGGGTGCCTGGGCTCTTCCCAAGCTGGCTCTTGCGGGGAGAGGTGGACAGGATGGAGGGGGCAGTGACACTCCAGATTGTTGTTGTATTATACATACCTCCCTACCCTGGTATGAACTTCCCTCCCTCTGAAGACCCACTTCCGGTCTAAACGAGAATGTTCCATTCCTCCTGCGTAATGTACTTCAGACCCTCTCGCCAGCCAGGCCAGTGATAACCCTAGCCTTCCCCTGCACGAGCACCAGCCCTTCCCTGTCCCGGATGACGTCCCTGGGACTGTCACTTTTATCCTCGGGGACTGCCAGTGAAGGGCCACAGGAAGATGGGGGACAGGGTGGGTGGGCAGAGCCACCATGGTTTAAGTGCTGAAGCCTGAGAGGGATTAAGTCCGGAAATCAGAAGGCTGTAGGGACGTCCCTGCCTGTGTCATTCACAATGGGGACGCTCCCCTGAGTAGGACAAAACGGGCTCTGCCAGTTACCAAGCTCTATGGTGTCTCAACTTCAAACCTTCCTTCCAAAGTTGTCTTTGTCCTCGGGGCTGTCTCTCTGACTGACCTTCCCTCTGCTTGTCCCCCCACCTCGCCCCCTCCCCCGACAAACCCCAAGGGGTGTTAGTCTGTGTGTGCCGAACTATGACTTTTATTTATTTTTTATTTATTTAAATTAATTTAGAGGGCAAGCTCAGATCTGCAGTACAAAATATACTTTTGTAAAAACAAAAATGTTTTTATTTTCGAAATAGTTATAGATTCACATGATGTTGTAAAAAACAGGACAGAGAGATCTGGTGTAGCCTTCACTGGGTTTCCCTCGGTAGCTGCACTTATGTGTCATTCCATAGCAAACCAGGAAATTGTCGTTAGCACAGTGTGTGCGTGTGCGTGTGTGTGTGTGCGCGCGCGCGCACGTGTGCATGCATGCGTGTAGTTCTATGTCGTTTTAAAGGTTGCAAAATGTACTTTTAAGCAGCCCCCACCCCCGCCCCACTGCTCCCAGGTTTGGTGTGGCTTCCTCAAGGCTAAGCCTGAGGTCTCTGGGAAGGGGGCCTCCTGGCAGTTCCCACGCCCGTGGGTCTGTAAAGCCTGAGTCCTGGTGGAGGGGACCCTCTGCCCGTCAGAGGCAGAGGGCCCTGGGTCAAGGTCGTCTGTGGGTGGCTGCACTGGGTCTGATGCGTGTGCCCTTGAGGGAAGGTCTTGAAGAGAAAATGGTGGGGTTGTTTTCAGGGGGCTAGGGGCTGCCCAGCTGGGAGCAGAAATCAGGAGGGAAGTCTGTTGGATGGGGACTTTGGGGGCTGAGGGAGTGTCGGTCGAGGCTGAGTGGGCAACTGCCGAGCGGTCCCTGCCAACTCAAGGTCCCTGAGCTTCTGTTCCCTGCCAAGCCTCCCGCTTGAATGACCAGTGAATGAAACCAGTTTCCAGTTGCCCAGAGGCTCAGAGTCGGGTGGGGAAATAAACAAACACAAACGACCTAAAAAATAATAAAAATCTTGATCATATCAGCTGACACGTACTGGGTACTTGTTGTGTATCCTCCATGAATTATCTCATTTAATAGTCACGCCTCCTTCGGTGTTTGAAGCTGTCATTACCTGTTACACTCACTTTGTAGATGAAGAAACACTAGTGTGGGAGGTTCAGTCACTTGTCCCAGGCCACTCAGCTGGTATGTGGAGTGGCCGGGAGCAGGGCAGGCAGGACCTGATGGCGCCATCAGCTAGGCGGTGTGAATGCTGTGAGCACAGAGAGGAGAGCATGGCAGGGACGCTGGCAATGTCTGCAGACATTTTTGGCTATCAGGATGTGTGTGTGTGTGTGTGTGTGTGTGTGTGTGTGTGTGTGTGTGTTACTGGCGTTCAGTGGGTAGAGGATGCTGCTAAACATTTTACAGTGCACACGACGATCCCTCAGAATAACCTGTCCCCAAAAGGTCAAGAGTGTCAAGGCTGAGAACCCCTGGGGAGAGTGTCCAGAGGAGACACCGCAGGGCAGGGCTGGTCAGGCTCAGACCAGGAAGGCGGTTTCAGACGGAGCAGATGTATAGACAAACATCCAGACAAGGGGAACAGCACAGTGCGTGAGGGACCCACAGAAATCTGGGATCGCTAGAATCTAATGGGGACCCTGGAGAAAGCGGGGCAAGGAGGCCCGTGTGCCAGGCAGAGGAGCTGAGAGGTTACTGGGGACAAGGGCTGGCAGTGGAGAGAATTTTCTGAGCCGCGTGATGGGCTCAGCGCTGACCGCACCAGCCTGCTTCTGTCAAGACAAGGCGCTCGGGGACACCTCTGGCTTCGGCCCTCACCGCTGTCCCTCTCTCATCCAAAGGTGCTGACATACCACCTTATCCACACGGAGCCTGCAGCAGGGCCAGCCTGGCGCCTGAGGACTCACACTCAGGAGTTCGCATTCTCCCTGCGGAGGGCAGCCAGTTGTAGCAAATAAAACCCAGGACGCCCCGTGAAGTTTGAACTGTGGACGAGTGATGCGTGCAGGCACTGTTCGGGGCATACGTCTACAAAAAAGCGATTGGTTGTTTCTGTGAAACTTGAATTCATCTGGGCTTTCTAGTCTCTATCTTACAAACCCATGGCCGTGGCCTGTGGAACCCCAGAGGCCCCCAGTGCGCTGAAGCCAGTGCAAAGGGGCTGCCCAGCGCCCGAGAGTCGGTGAGAGAACCCGGAGGGAGGAATGGGAGCCGGGCAGACTCCAGCCCGGGGTCCGTCCCGCCCGAGGGCCGCTGCCCAGGGATGCCACACAGCTCCTCATTCTCATCCTGTCCATGCTCCCACCCTCCACCACCGTGCCCACATCTGGGCACCGTGTCCCAGGCCCACTCTGGAAACCTGGCCTTGCCCCTGTTCCCTCCTCCTCCCACTCCTTGCCTTTCCCCCAGACCTGCCCCGTGCCCGCCCTTCCCGTCCTCGCAGCCATCTCTCAGCTGGCCCAGACCGACAACCTCTGGCCTGTCACCTGCCTCATCCCGCCCCTCCCCTGCAATCCAGTAGAATGACCTATTTTATACCCACTTGTGGCCATGTCACCATTTTGTTAATGACGGTTTTTAATCCTGCAAAGGATTCTTTGTTTAAAAAAAATAAATAAGAGGAAAATATTAGAGCCTCCCTTGCCTCCCAGGGCAGCTGGGGGCTGGGGCAGGCGGAAGCCCCTCACTATGCCCTTTCTGAACCCTGAGTTGTGTGAACCTATGACCCATTCAAAACATAAATTAGACAACGTAGACAACTACCTTTGGCCACTGGCAGAGGCCCCAAAGGATGCTTCAGTGAACAAACAACTGAATGAAGGAATGGATGAGCAGATGAGAGATTGGGGGCCCCGGTGTTCCGCTGGGTGACGTTAAGGGGAATTATACTGACGTCTGCCCCTGAAGTCTGGCCATGTGCAGAGCCTGGGTGCTGCTCCTAAGCCTTCCTGAGCTGCACAGAGGGCCATGATATCAAGGAGCGGCACTGACCTTGAGGCTTCCAGAACTTTTTCTGGGTCTGAAGGTGGAATCCTCTTGGGGGAGACCTTAAAATAACCCTTTGCAGCCGGACAGTTCATTCTCTAACTAGCGCCGCAGCCCGGGACCGTTTCCCGCTGCGCTTCGGTGTACGGGTGTCCACACACACGTGGACACGCTGTGAGCTGCGTGCAGTCTCCCCTCCTAACCCACATCCGCCTCTTCTTCTCCGAAAGAGCATCCAGATGGGAGTGAGGATCCAGGGTTATAGAAATAGCCTGAAGTCTGTTCTTCTTCCTATCAAAAGGCAAATCAAACACGGAGTCCGGGAGTGAGCGCCGAGTCACAGGTCACACGTTACGGACGGCACAGGTAGCCTGTCTCCCCCACATCCTCGGGTCTGGGCACGTGGCTGAGAACCTGACCGAGGACCCCCACCAGGCCCTGAGGGTCGGGCTCTTTCCGTGCTCGGTCTGGTTCAGGTCCAGGTCGTTTCTGGCGTTGCTACTCAAAGCGCGGTCCACTGCTGGTCTGTGAGCTTGTGCCAGAAGGAAATTGACTTTGCCACTAAGCAGACTGATGCATTCAGCTGGCGTTTCTCGATGACGGAAGCAATGCGGATAGGATTTGGCCCTGGGCGCAGCCGTGTGTGGAAGGAGCAGTTAAAAACAGCCGCTTTTTCCAGTTCCATAGGACAGAACCGGGAGGTTCCAAACACACACTTGCAGGCCTCAGGCAGAGGCAGGCGACCTCAGGACATCCCAACAGACGCTGGCTGCAGTCCCCCTCTGCCCGCTGCCAACAGGCTTGTGCCACTAACTTGAACCAACGGTAGGGTTACCCTCTTGAGCGGACAGGTCTTGGAGACCAACAGGCCTGGGAGAGACATTACTTTAATTGACTCGTCACCTGCCCACCCTCTGCAGCCTCTCCCAGGTTCTGTCCGTCCGCAAGGTTACGAGAACAGCAGAACCCGCTCCTCAGGGGGGTTACGTCATCCGAGAGCGAAGCACCTGGTCCTGTTTTCGTGGGCGACGCCACTGCTGAGGTAGCGTTTACCTTCCCGCCCTCTGCCTTCGCCTTGGGAGGGGCGGGTCAGCGTTAGTTTGCCATACCTTCTTCCCTCGTCTGCGGTAAAACTCCAGTTGTGACATCGTTAACTGTGCTCTTCAGCGTCCTTTCAATGGGGTTTCAGGGCCTCCAATGCTGCAGGAAGTGGCTTCTCTCAGGGGCCCGATGGCCCTCCGCGACCTACCGAGCTGAGAGACCTAGGGTGGGCACATGGCCCCTCTCTATCTCAGTTTCTGCGTCTGTCAACTGTGAATAATAGCACCGCTGACCTCCTGGGCTTGCAAGATTACCAAGTCACATATGCGGAGCAGGGGATGCTGGGTGCTCCCTGGAGGGTGTTCCGTCCGCTGTGGTTCCCAGGATCCCGGGGACTGGAACTGGGAAACTCTTCACGTTTTCCTGGAAGCTGGCAGGCAGCATCTTCAATAAAATTAGCAAAATCTTCTGGCCTGGATGGAATATGGGAAGAGAACATTTGCATGCTCATTTGCATGTATCTGCATAAGAAACGCCTTAGTGTCTCTTTTGCCTCTTTTGCCCTTAGATTGATGGTTATTAGAATAAGAGAACTGCTCCTAGAGACCGGTTTAGGAGATTTCCTCACCTGCCAGAGAAGAGTCACCTCAGGGACACATTAGCTGTCGGCCCCCACCAGGGCAGACCTCACCCCTGGTGCCAGCCTTGTAGACGGGTGCAGGGGAAGGTCTCCCTTTGCCTCCAGACCACTCCCACCGCCCCCCCACCTCCCTGCTGTGGGCTCGGGATGCAAAGTAGTGTTACTGACAGGTACAGCCGTTTCCAAGATAAACACGCAGGAAATCATTGTAATCTGATGCCAGCGACTTGACAAGCCGTGTGTCCACTCCTCTCAGGCTTGCAGCCTGCCTGGGTGGGTGCTCAGGGGCAGAGTGGCAGGCAGTCCAGGGGCTGGTGTCATGCCCCCCAGAGCTTTGCAGCACCCCGCCACGTGAAAGCAGTTGTTTTGATTGCCTGTGCTCTGTAGTCACAGACACCTGAGACGTAGCTGATGGCCAAGGCTGATTAGCAGGGGGTGTAAGGCGGGCAGGCCCCGGCCATGCAGCGTCCAGGGATGGCGGGCTGTTCTCTAGGCTCCCGAAGGCCCTGCTTTGCTTGACTGTGCCTGACGCGGGCCCCGGCGCCCTTTCCGGCCCCCCTCTGCAGGTGTGCACGGCCTTCCCTGCGGACGATGCCAGGTACGGACATGTCAAGATGCACCACGGACACACCAACGTGCTGGGCCTGGGGGACTCGAGCACGTGGCGGCTGCCCTTCCTCAACCGCTACCTTTACATGTTCCTCGCTCCTCTCTTGATCCCCATCATCACCCCGCTGGTGGCTGTCGGTGCGTACGCCAGGGCCTGGGTCCGGAGTGGCCCGTGAGGGCCCGGGTTCTCTTTCCTCCCTTCCTTCCTGGGTTCACAGGGGCTGCTCGTGGGGAAAATGAGGGGCCCTGAGTCAAGATGAGATAGCGAGGAAGAGTGGAAAGAGCCCTGGACCCAGGGCCAAGCCTGGCTCCGCCACTTCCTGTCTGGTGACTTCAGGCAGGTAGCTTAACCTCTCTGAGCCTCCCGTTCTCACCCGCCCCTCCGGGGCAGGTGTGAAATCACAGTGAGGTCGCAGATGTGAAAATGCTTGGGAAGGGCCTCGCACTATATTGCGTGTTATGATTTGTAATATCACGGGAGCCATACCATAGTGTGGCGGAAGGAGGAGGGGCTGCGGGGCCACCAGGCCTGGGGTCAAGCCTCAGGCCACCCCTTGCAAGGTCAGAGTGACCTCGGTCAAGTTGCTTACTGCTTCATTGCCTCATCCATCAAATGGACGAACCCACTTTTCAGGGCCGTGTGGGGATGAACACACCGAGATCACCCTGGTGGGCGCCACCGGGGACCAGCGCGCGTTGGATCTGAGCCTCGCCCACCCCCCCACCCCATCCCCCACCCCCGTCACCGCGTTTCTCGCCCTTTTGGCAGAGCGGCTGAGCAAGGCGGAGCTCGGGACGGCTCTGCGGGGACTGGCCCTGCTTTCCCTGGGCCTTTATTCTCACTACTGGCTGCTCTTGAATGTGTCCGGCTTCAGGAGCCCCTGCTCGGCCCTGGCCTGCATGCTCGTCACCAGGTCCCTGCTGGCCCACCCTTACCTCCACGTCAACATCTTCCAGGTGAGGTGTCCCCGACCCCGGGTGCTGGGGGGTGTACAGGGAGCATTCTCCAGCTGAGGAAGCATCCCCCCATCTCCCACCCAGCCCGCTACTCTTCTCTCTGTGGATTATCACAGAGAGCTTCGGTCTAAGGTCAGGAATTCGCTGCCATTCACACGTGGAGGGAAGATGTGTTAAGAACCTTCCATGGGATGTGTGTAGGGTCGATGAAGCCCTGTGGGGACACAAGTGATGACCCTCCCCAGCTCCCGCCCTGAGGGCACTTACGGGGATAACCCTAAGTGAAGCAGAAGGAGGCCATCACCGACCAAGGCCACGGGCAGGCAGATGGAGGAGCTGGAGACAGAGGTCTCCTTGCAAGGCCAGGACTCAGGACAGTGTCCCAGGACCATTTCCATAGAGACAAACACACCTCCCTGCTCCTCAGACCCGTGAAGACCTCGGGTTAGGGCATCCCGCTCATCACCGCCCCGGCGCTTAGCACAACTGCCACGAATGACTTAAATCCATAGTTGTGTCCCATCCGCCCGTCTTGTGAGAAGGGACACTCCTATTCCCTTTGCACTCACTAGACCTAGGACAGTGCCTGGTGGAGGAGGCTGGTGTACAAACCTGCTGAGTGAAGATATACGTGCAGGATGCGTAAACTTGATCTTGAGCGATGAGCAGGATTTTGATTGGTGGAAACAAAGCAGAGAAGGGTCTTTCCAGGAAGAAGCAAAGACATAGGGGCCTGAGAGGAGATAGTGGGCAGCCACGAGCTTTAGAGAGGTGCCCAGGCCAAGCCCCTCGTGGTACAGATGGGGAGAGAGGCCCAGAGATGGATGAGCCGGAGCTCGGGGCATGGACAGGTGAACCCAGCCGCCTCACGCCTCTATCAGGTCCCGCCAGAGTGAGAGCGAGGAGGGCAGAAGCACCCGCTGGTCCCCGAATGCCGGGTGAGGACACCTGGGGCGGGGTGGGGACGTACGAGAGTGGCCCAGGCCGTGACCCGCACGTCCGTCACAGCACATCGGGCTGCCCATGTTCTCCTGGAACAAGAAGCCCCCGCGGATTCACATGATGAGCCTGGGCGTGCTCAACCTGCCCCGGCTGCCCGTGCTGGACTGGGCCTTCGGTCACTCCATCGTCAGCTGCCACGTGGAGCACCACCTCTTCCCCGGGCTCTCTGACAACATGTGCCTAAAGGTGGATGAGGGGCGGGCTGGAGGGGCTGGGACGAAGGGGGTCCCTGAGCGCCGAGGGTGCATAACCTTCCGGATTCTCCGGAGCCCTGAGTCCCCCAGCTGGACTGGACAGGGGTCCCCAGGAAGGGCCGCCCAGCACACAAGCAGCAGTGTGGGGTTCTTACTAGCAGTGCGACTCTGGGCAAGTTCACCGACCGTGTCCGAGCCTCGGCTTTCTCATCTGTAGAATGGGAATAAGCAGGGCCTGTTGACAGGCTTTGAGGAGGAAATGAAGAAATGGGGCTGAAATGTTGGGCACACAGTGGGTGCTTGGAAAAAGGGAGCGATGGCTTTGACCCACCATTGGAAGGAAGGCTGTCATGCAGTCGGGAGCCTTGGGGTGGGGGGATGTTGAGGAAAAGCCCCCTCTTCCTTGCCTGCTGGGAAGGGGAGAAGCAGGAATTCTCCAAGCCCCTCGGCTCCTCCAGACCAGCACAGAGCAAGGCAGACAGCGGCTGGGGCTGGGAAGAGGAAGGACCCCTAGGGGGATGGGCCTGCCTGCCGCCCTGGCTCAGCGGCCCCTCCTCCCGCCCATCTTCTGGCAGGTGAAGCCCGTGGTGTCCCAGTTCCTCCATGAGAAGCAGCTGCCTTACAACGAGGACACCTACCTGGCTCGCTTCTGGCTGTTCCTCAGTCGCTATGAGGAGTTCATGGTGCAGGCCCCTCCCATCACTGAGCTGGTGGGGCTGCAATGAGGGGCGGCCACCCCAGGAGCCCTGCTCCCCTTCCCAGGCCCAACCCCAACCCCGGTTCTCCTGCTTCTCTGCTGGCGGGTCCAGGGGCCGGGAGGGGGCGGGCCCTTTCCCAGTGGGCGTGGCCTGGGTGTGAAGGCATTGGGTGGGCAGTGAGGCAGGGAGCTGGGGGTTCGGGGGGTCGCTTGCCCTGCTTGCTTTTCTGGGTTGCAAGGGATATCTGGAGGAAAGGAATAAAGCCGGCTGGGCACTCTGAGAAGTCTGGCCAACTTCGTCTCTGGTCTAAACAGCTGGATTCCTCCCCTGCTCTGCCTGAACCATGGTAGGGGTATGGGAGGGTGACAGGGGTGAGGACAGGCCCTGTGCAGGGGGCAGGCTAGGAGGGGGCAGCAAGAAAGCAGGATCAGCTCTCGGCTAGGGCCTCCCTGGCGCCAGGAGTGCTATACTCTTAGCTGGCCACTGCTTCTCTGTGCCCTCGGAGGCTCTGTCCAGTAAGGAGCCCTCTCCCCGGGGACCACGGGGAGATTACTCATGGCAGGTCTTCCTGGGGTTTCTCAGCCAGAGAAGCCCCTGCAAGACACCGGCTCAGCATCTCCCAAGAGCCACAGTGTCAGCGAGATCAAAGTGTATGTGTTTTGTGAGGAGAGGACACCAGGTTCCGGAAGTGAGGGGAGAAAGAATATAAATAGCTTTGGGCATGACCTTGGCTAGCTCTAGAAAAAGTCTGCTTTGTCTCATGATCGTCTGAAGGAGTGTCCCTGGATGAATTATCAATTGAGAGAGAGAAAAATTACTGGGAGGGTAACTGAGGCCGGAGCGGGTGGTGGGCACAGGGTCTGGAGGACAGAAGGCCTTGGAGAGGAAAGGAAGGAGGAGAAGGAATGCGGGGTGCAGATGCGAACCCCGGAAGTCAAGGGCTGGGCTGGTTTGTGAAAGCATTGTCTGCAGCCTGGGAGGGAGGCGGGAATGTAAGGAATTACTGATGCTGGCCAGAGGAAGAGGTGGAGGCACCGTGGAGAGCCAGCCTAAAGTGGGCAGACCTGGGAGAGGGTTGGGAGCTGCCCTGGCTGGGGGCTGGATGAGGGGTTGCAAGGAGGGGCCCAGCTGGAGGCTGAGGGAGGGACAGAGAAAGGAGGCCAGAGCAGTTAATTTAAAACAGGGTTTCTCGCCTTGGCACTATGAGATTGTGGCCAGATCATTCTTTGCTGGCGGGGCCTGTCCTGTGCATTGCAAAATGCTTAGCAGCATCCCCGGCTTCTTCCCCCACGAGGTGCTAGGAGCCCAAGTTGTGACCATCAGAAATGTCTGAAGTCATTGACGAATGTCCCCTGGGGGGCAAAATCAGCCCCGGTCGAGCACACGCGAGTCATGTCCTGACTGCGTAATTGCCTGGTTTTCCAGTGAAGTCCTTGGACAGGGCGAAGGGCATGCTGCCCCTGATGATGTCAGCCAGTGGGATGGGCGGGGGGGGTGGCCTTGGACAGGGTGAAGGGCACACTGCCCCTGATGACGTCAGGGGGTGATGGGCAGGGGGGGTCAAGTGACAGGCGAAGGCACTCTCTAAGTCTGGTCCTGTTGGAGAGCCTATCTCTAATGAAGCCTCAGGTGGCTCTGCTGGGAAGCTGCCCCTGGCCCCCAGACCCTGCCTCTGCTACCGAAGGCCACAGCTCCTGTCAGGCGCCCCCTTCTGCAGCCGCAGCTGTCACTCCTTTGAAAACAGCTCCTTCAGCTGGGATAGTAGTGGCTTCCAGCTGTTGCTAGCCCAGGGGAGCTTCACTGTCCCCTTACTCCTGCTCACACCTCTGTACAAAGTTCCTTCATTAAACTCTCTACAATCGGACCTTGTGAGCGTGCCATCTGTTTCCTGCTGGGAGGCTGACTGATGGAGCAGAGTTTTGGATCCTCACAGCCTCTTGGAAGGAGGCGGGCTTGGCAGCCTCCCCAGCCTACTGCTTTGCTCTAACTTATTGCTGCTCTTTTGAAATGCATTAGTAGCTCAGAAATGGCCTTAAAGTCTGGGAGGGTGACTAATCAAACTGCTAATTCTCCACATGAGAAATGCAATGTCAGGAAAGGCTCCATCGCATAGTCCCGGCTGATGATTACGACCATCCTGATACATAACCAATGACTCGGTGTTATTGATCGGGGCCTCAGCGGGGGATAGGCAACAGCTGAAGGCCCAGGTGCCAGACTTGGCTGTACCACAGGCACCTGGGAACAAGTCACTCACTTGATCACTTTGAACCTTGATGTGGGTTGGGAATGCCCGGGGCCTGAGAGGTAAGGGGAGGTGACAGGAGTGAACGAAGCCCTTCCAGGGCTCTGCGGTGACCTAAGGTCTAATTTACAAAGGTGAATCAGAGGTGATAATATTGATGATGACAATGACCGCTAACATCTATTCAGAACTTATGGCACATTTTTACCTATGCCACCTAACTGTAATCTTTACAAGAAGTTGGTACTATTTCTTCTCACGCTACATACTATGAACATAAGCCTTGGGGAAATTAAATTTCTCAGTGTCACATAGCCAGTAAATGGTGGGAGAAGGATTCGTACCCAGTGTGTCCGACTCCAGAATCTCTGCTCTTAACCACCAAACAGAGTATCTCCGGGAGGAGAGTCCTATCAGGCTTTCTGACATATCTGATCCTGAATCTTCATCTCTTCCTCCTATGTGAAAGGATAATAAATGATTTGATCATTTAGACAAACTCTTTATGAACGTCCATTATGCACCAGGCTCTGCATGAAACTTTGGAGGGTATTAAGAGTGAATGAGATTGAGCCCAGCCCCCGGGAGCTTACAGTCTAGTGCCAGAGTTGACAAACTTTTTCTGTAAAGGTCCAGATAGTAAGTATTTTAAGCTTTGTGAACCATATGGTCTCTGTCACAAATACTCAAAGCATTTCGTGCCATCAAAGTATGAAACAACCATAGACATGTAAAGAATGAGCATGACTGTGTTTCAATAAATTTTCTTTGAATCTGTGTAATTTTCACATGTCACAAAATATTCTTTACATTCTAAAAAAACCATTTAAGAATGTAAAATCCGTTAGCTTGTGGGTAGTACAAAAACAGGTGTTGGGTAGAATGTGGCTTGCGAGCAATAATTTGCCTACCCCTGGTCTAATGGGACAGGCACAAACACAATGACTTGTTAGAAATCAGAATAGTAGGGGGGAGGGGGGAGGGGCTGGAAGGAGCACATGGAGCTCCTGGGGTGCTGGCCACGTTCTACTGGTTGATCTGGGGTGTGGTAATGTGGTTACATCTGTGATAATTCATCAGACAGTATACTTCTGATTTGGGCACTTTCCTGTTTGTTATAGTTCAGTAAAAAAGATCATTAAAAAACAGTAAGGCAGTGTAATAATGGGGTAATAATGGAGTAGGGTGTTAGGGGACAAGAAGGGGCCCTAACCTAGCTTGGGAGAGGATGGATCAGGGAAGGCTTCTCCAAGGAAGCGTCTGACAAGATAAAAAAGGAAGTAACTGAGGCTGACATTAGGCTTACGAGGTCCGAGATGACCATGGATCCTGTCATTTAAAAATGTATTTAGTTCAACATAAACTTTTTGCATTAATTTTGATCTTTTTTAAATGCTGCATTAAAATATTATTTATCTTGATTACTGAAGTTTTTGGAATCCCCTTAGATTTTGCACCCAAGACCAGTGCCTCACTTGCCTCACACTATTCCAGCCCTGTGGGAGGAGGATCAAATTCTGCTGTTTTGGGTACATGGGGCAAGTTGCTCTTCCCGTTTCTTCACCTATATAAGGGCGAGGGGTGAGGAGGGCCAAGAGCTCTGTGGATGAAAAATGGGTACTATGGAAAGTAAACTCACAGGGTGATCTGATCAGAAATTTCTAAATGGGCAGGTCATAATGGGTGGTCACACCCCAGTCCTATAGTTTTAGTGAGAAATTTTAAAGCAAGCTCCGTCCATTCTCCTTGTGCATGCATCTAAGTTAACACACCCTCGAAATGACATAAGTGATACCTTCGAAGCTGTCATCACCCCCAGGAGAGCACATAATCTGTTATGCAATCCTTGCCTGGCTTTCTCCCACCTCTCCCACCTTCATGTAAATCTTCCTTATGTTCTTCCCTTAAATTCAAATGCATAAACAAAATAAAACAAAACAAAACAAAACAAAACAAAACCCTACAAACTTATTCTCAGGAGCATTTTAGGTCTTACTTCCCGGTAACTGTCGTCAGTTTCGGCTCAAATAAATTTTTATAAAAATTCTCTACAGGTTTGGGCATTTCTTACATCGACACCCATAAGGTTTAAAATTCTCTCTGGCCCAGCCTGGCCGGCATCTTGATGGGGTCACCCTGATCGGTGAAATGGGTTGCCAAGTTCCAGGCAGGAGCCCCTTTTTTTCCAAACATCTAAACTCTGGTGGTTACCCCATGGACTTGCTTGAACGGGACTGACGATTGGCTAGCATGAAACAAGCCCAGGTAGGGGCGTGGCTATCAGAAGGGAAAGGCGGTGGCGTCATCAGTCAGAGACCAGAGCCACCGAGAGAGACGGAGGCTTAAGTAAGCTCCCCTCTCATTGGTTCTTTTCCGCAGGCGGGATTGAAACAGAGATGAGGATTCGCTCTCCTTTAACTCAGCACTAAGAAGTCACGGAGGGACCGGAAATCCTGGGAGGCGGGCCTTCAGCAGAAGAGGGTGGAGCCAAGGACGGGCTTCTCTTTTGGGGGCTGGATTCTGTAGGGGATGGGGGTGGAGCCGCCTCACCGTGCTTTCCTAGAGCATGGTAGGCGGGATTTGGGGCGGGTCTGAGCCCATGGGCGGGGTTAGGGGCGGGGCGGGGCCGGAGCCGGAGGCGGGGCCGGCGCTTAGCACGGAGCGCGGGCCAGTCACCAGGACCAGGTTTGCAGGCTTGGTTCCTCCTTCCAGCCATGGCTCCGCGCTGCTGGCGCTGCTGGCACTGGTCGGTGTGGCCTCGGACCCGACCGCCTCCCGCCAGGAGTACCTCGAGTAGGAGCAGGGCACCCCTGGGACTGGATGGGGGCGCGGGGAGGCCTGCGTGCGCCAAATGGTGGGGTCGCAGCTACGCTGTCGCAGAGCTGGAGAAGGGAAAGAGGGGCGGGACTGGAGGGGGTCCACTCATGCAGACGAGATGGGGGTGGTGTTCGAGGCAGATGGCGGGGCCTGTGGGATGAGGAACCCCTAGGGCGAGCCAGGGGTCAACAAAGATGAGAAGTGGAGACAGTATATGTGCACAGATGAGAAAAGGGGTGAGTGAGGGTGCTCTGGAGGTCTCTGGGGCAAGAGAGACGTCTGAGGTGAAACAGGTGTGTCTGTAGGATGAGACAGGTGGACTGGGACAATGTATAGGGTTCTGTGAAGAGAGGGGTTACAGAGGTAAAAGGGGAGCATTGTAGGGAGCATTGAGAATGGGATGACATGGGGTCCGTTGGAAGGATGTGGTACTCTAGCTGGGTGGGTAGGGAACCCCATAAGAAAAATGAAGTACCGTGCAGGGCAGCTTCAGGGGTGAGTGGTGGGGGTTGTTGACTAGGCCTTTATAGACACAGTTAAGTCCGTGGGTGATATGTAAGGTTCTGAATGAAGACACAGCCTCTGGGGTTCAGTGAAGTAAGGAACCCCGCAAGTGCTAAAGCTTTGACAAAAAAAGAGGAGGGTGAAGCTTGGGAAGCTCCGTCTTCGGTTCCACACTGAAGTTGGTTTGGAAGTGTTGTTCTGACCGCCCTCCCCCTCCCCCATCCTAGGCTCCCACCAGCAGTTCTCCACACAGGAGCAGACCCCCCAGATCTGTGTGGTGGGCAGTGGCCCAGCTGGCTTCTACACTGCCCAACACCTGCTGAAGGTAAGCCACGCCCTCCTGGTTCTCTCACCCACGATTGGTCTGTTCCAGTCCTAAGGGCAAGGCCCACCGTTTTGGGTTTTAAAAGCATTCCTGGATCTCCCTTGGGGATGGGGTTTCCAGCCCTTCTAGACAAGATGCTTTCTGCACGCTTTCTCACCTACGTCTGGGGCTCCCCACTCTAGGTCCTCAGCTATGAGTGAGGTGTGTCCGCCTCATGGGTGATGGTCAGTGGCAGACCGTCGCCTGTGCCTGCTTGGCCAAGAGCTTCAGGGAGCTTATACAGACCTGCAGGGTGACTCTGCCCTGCTCCCCATCTTCCCTTCTTTCTTTAGCATCTGTCTTCACTCCAGCATCCTGTATCTCAAGGCACCACCCCGTCTTCTCAGGGTTTCCTGTAGCTTGACCCTCCTTGCCATGTTCTCGTCACCAATAACTCCCCATGCCACTGCTGCTCTGTCAGCCTGCTCACCACCTCCTGTTTCCTCCCCCAAAAGGCCAGCATCTCAAGGCTTACAGTATTGGCCTTAGTGAGCAGGGCTCCAAGGTTACTAATTACCCTTGAGACCTTGCCAGACTTTGGACCTTGGTGGGAGGGAGGAGGGAAGGGAGACCTAGGCTGACTAAGATATGGGACAGTGACCTCTCTTTGGAGGAACTTGGAGTGTCCGTGAAGAGACAAGAGAAATGATGAATGTATTAATTATACAAACACATATGCAGATACTTAAAACGTAGGGTGACCAACCTCCCCAATTGGCCCAGGACAAAGGGCTTTCAGTGTTAAAATTGAGAGTATCAGGGGAATGGGAAAAAAATGGGAGCGTTTTGGGGAGACGGAGATGAGTTGTCACCCTGATGAAAAGTGACCTAAGCCCACCTTTCAAGCAAGTAGGTGAAGGAACTAATCACGATGGTGTAACCAGCATGGGCTGAGTTAGGTGGGGTCAAAGTGTTTCCAGGAGAAATTGCCTTTGCTCTACGTTAGAGGAGGCCAGAGGCCCTGGAGAGGGCCTCCTACGTGTGGGAGTCATCCCCAAGCAAAGCTGCTGCGCATAGTAGGGCAGCCCTGGGCTTCTGGGACAGAGACCAGGGATCTCACAGGGGCTGGGGAAGTCCTGGAGGGTTTTGTGTAAGGGACACTGTGTTAGCTGAGCCTGAATTTTGGGGAGGGAGGAGAGCGGGCCTTGCAAATGGGATCCTCAGTGCCTCCAACGTGAGCCAAGGCTCTGCCTGCACTCAGCTGGCAAACACAGGTACTTTCTCTGTGGCAGGTGATGGGGGATGGACACAGAGGCCAGTTACGGGCTGGTCCTTGCCCACTGGGAGCTCCGAGATACATGCTTGGCGCATCTGGGGCAGTGGCACTAAGCCGAGTCAGGCATTGTCTGTATAGCACCTCATCGCATCCTTTAAGACAGGTGTCATGAGTCTTGCTTCACAGGTGGAGATTCTGCAGCTGAGCGAGGTTGCCCCAGGGCCCACATGGACAGGGCAGGTTGCTGGGATCTGAGTACAGGCCTGATCTGACAGCAGCGCCTGCTCTTAAGCACCATGGTACCTCATTCTATAATCTATTACGGGATGATACGTCCCAGGCATAGGCTTGGCACTGGGGACATGGGTGTGAGCAGGAGAGCCATGGTCCCCATGCTCAAGGACCTGAGGGTCTAATGTGGGGATCATGGGGTGGAGGGGAAGGGGGTTCACATGATACTCTAGGGCTCCAGTGGTGTAAGCACAGAGACCAGGGAGGGGCATTTTACAGAGAGGGGCAGGCTGGAGGAGGAGACGGCTGCATTGCTGTCTGAAGGACAGAAGGTGGGAGAGGGGGTAGGCAGGAGAGTGCCAGGCACAGAGAACCGATGGACAAAGGCCCAGAGGAACGAGAGAATGACCCTTGGGGACAGGTGAGTTCAGGTAGGTAGGTGTATACAGTGAGGGTGGAAAGGAGAGGACTGAGGCACGAGGAAGTCAGTGGGACCAGATCTTGGGGACCTTGGACGCCTCTGACCAGGCTTGGGTTCAGGCCATTTATCTTGGTGCTACCCACCCTGCTTCCCTCCATCACAGCCCCCTGGGGTGCTTATTAAAATGCACATTTCTGGGCCTCGCTTAGGCCTAATCAAACTGTGGCTGGGGCTCAGGAACCAGCCCTTTTAAACGAACACCGAATACCGCAGGGGAATCTGGTGCCTGCTGCTACGCGTGGCTGGCTTTACTGAAGGGTTTTAGGCGAGGGACTGGCAGCACCCCATTTTTGATTTGGAGCTCTCTCTGCCTGCGGGGCAGACAGTGGAGTGGGGAGGCAGGGCTGGTGGCTAGGAGAGCAGTGGGGAGCTGCTGGAGTGGCAGTGGGGTGCCGACGGGACCAGGCCAAGCAGAGTAAGGAAGGAGCCCCAGTTTCTGGCTCGGGCTGTGGGTGGGTGGCGTGGAGTGGAGCACAGAAACAAGAGGCGTTGGCTGTAGTCGGGATAGGTTTGAGGTGTCTGGGGTGAGTTGTCCAGCCATCTCAGGTTTGGAGCCCAGAGGGAGGTCTGGGGAATGTCATCAGCAAGTCCTCAGAAATCTGAGGTCACAGGAGGGAGCTGATGAAACTTCCAAGGGTTGGAGAGGAGAGGGTTTCCCAGAAGACGAGGTCGGCCCTTGCAAGATGACTAGTAAACACGTCTGGCGGATTTAGCTTTGTGGAGGTGGCCTTGGGGAGAGCAGTGTGACCTAGAGGGAAGAATAGACGATAAAGGCACATTGTCTAAGGCATTGTCCGCTTGAACTTTGGTCAGCTCGAACTCTCTCCCGCGGCACGGGCATCCGGGGAAGTTGATGAGCGAGGCAGTGCAGCGGCCGCGGTAATAGTTGTAGCTTTCATCATTCATCGTGGATCAAGCCCTGCGCTAAGCGCTTGCTCTTAGAGACGGGAGCTAATGCAGGCATGCGTTTCAAATGCTGGTTCTCAGGCCGTCAGGCTGGCTGGGCATTTCTAGAAGTGTCGAGGGGTTCTAGGGCAGGGCCGTGTGGCACCCCGGACCCAAGGAGATGAAGAAGCCCCGCCCCTGCCCGATGCCCTCTTCCTGCTGGCCGAGTTCTTGATGGGCTGGCAGTCCGTGAGGTCTGACCTCGGCCGCCCCATTCCTCTCGTCTGGCTCCCTAGGCACACGGGGAGTCAGAGGGTCTCCTCCTCCCTGCAGAGGGTCGAGGTCTCCTTGTGTTCTCAGCCCCCTGAGCTGGGCTCTCCTGCTCTGTCCTGGAAGGGGAGGACACGTAGGGGCCCCGTCCCTCCCTCAACCCCGCTGCCTGCCACCCTCTCCCCCAGCACCACGCCGGGGCCCGCGTGGACATCTACGAGAAGCAGCTCGTGCCCTTCGGCCTGGTGCGCTTTGGCGTGGCACCCGACCACCCCGAGGTGAAGGTAGGTCTCTCTGGGCACAGGGGGTCGGGGGGGGGAGGTTCTGAGACTGCGGTCAAGGTGAGGAGGGAAGGGAAGCCACCTGGCCGCATGGGATGACCCCAGGCCCTCTAGATGCCAGCCAGGTTCCGTCCCGGGGACATGGCACAGGCATGGCCCCTCCTCTCATCCCTCCCACTCCGGGGCCCGCAGAATGTCATCAACACCTTTACCCAGACGGCCCGCTCTGACCGCTGCGCCTTCTACGGCAGCGTGGTCGTGGGCAGGGACGTGACCGTGCCAGAGCTGCGGCAGGCCTATCACGCCGTGGTGCTGGTGAGTGCCGCCGGGTGGCCCGGTGGGGGAGGGAACACACTGGGGCAGGGCGGAGGCCGGAGGTGGTGCCTGAGGGATGGAAGCGTAGGGGCGAGGCCCAAACCGCTGGGCACTGGCCGGAGTGGAAGCTGCAGAGGGGGAGCTGCAAGGAGGCCGCAGGGAGCCTGGTGGGTGCTGCCCGGCCCCTTAGCTGGTGCCCAGGGCTCTGGGTCTCTCCTCAGAGTTACGGGGCAGAGAGCCATCAGGCCCTGGAGATTCCCGGTGAGGAGCTGCCTGGCGTGTTCTCGGCCCAGGCCTTCGTGGGCTGGTACAATGGGCTTCCTGAGAACCGGGAGGTGAGTTTGGGGAGCACTCCCAGTGCCTCTTCCCCTCTACCCCTCAGCCAGGGCGAGGGCAGCCCTTGGACACCAGAGCGGAGGGAAGAAGGAGCCACTATCTGGGACTGGGAGGCTCCCAGTGAGGTGATATGTGAGACGTTAGGCTGACCGAGGTGGGAGATCAACCCTGGAAGGCCTCTGGGGGTGGGGAGGGGAGGGGGACGTCCCTCATGGGGGAGCCTGGGGACTGTGGACCAGTAATCCGATGCAGACGTCTGTCCTCCAGCTGGCACCGGACCTGAGCTGTGACACAGCCGTGATTCTGGGGCAGGGGAATGTGGCTCTGGACGTGGCCCGGATCCTGCTGACCCCACCCGAGCACCTGGAGGTGAGTGGGCAGGTGAGGTCACACTGAGGAGAGGGCGCCCCAGCGGCAGGGGTCAGGCCTTGTCCCTCCAGGCTGAGCCGAGGGCCCGTCTCCCCTGGCCTCAGGCAGAGAGAGGCCTCTGCCAGGCCGTCCCAAAGCTTCATCTCGTCCCTATTCCTCCAACTCTATGGGCCTTTAAAAAAACACCATTCAGTGTGCCACCATTCTCAGCTCAGTTGTCCTTTCCTCAGGAAGCTTTATGCCTTTCTCTGGTAGACCTGTGCACTTCTGTTGCAATGCATGTTGTCACCACCGTAATTTTACATTTATCGATGAGTATTTGATAAGAATCTCTCTCTCCTCCAGATCAGAAGCTCTGTGAGGGCCGGCACCGTGTCTCTTTTGTGGAGCATTAACAATCCCCCTTCCCCGCCCCTTGCATGGTGTCCTCACTGGTCAACACACCTGTTGAGTGAGCAAGAGCATGGGTCTGGTTTGCTACTAGTTGGAGCCATTTGCAGAATTGGCGGCAGTGCTCCATATGGCCACCAGGGGGGGGCAGTGGCGCACTTTCAGGCCGCCAACCTTCTCAGGCTTAGGATGGGGACGTGACCAAACAGAGAGGCTCAGTGTTGGATGACTTTAAGGTCCTCCTTTTGTGCCAGAAAACGGACATCACGGAGGCTGCCCTGGGGGCACTGAGGCGGAGTCGGGTGAAGACGGTGTGGATAGTGGGCCGACGAGGACCTCTGCAAGTCGCCTTCACCATTAAGGTGCTAGGGCCAGAGGGAGAGGGGCCAGGGTCCCAAGTAGATGGTCTGCCCTTAGGAGGCGGGGCAGGGCGGGGCCCCTGGGAGCGATGCTGCCTGGGTGGAAGAGGGGAGCCGGGCGGGGCCGTGCCTTCCGTGGCAGAGGTGGTGTCTCCCACCTGGCCTGGGCTTTTGGGTGGGCTCTGGAGTGAACAGTACTCTGGGCCTGACCCCCTCCCCCACCTCACCCCACCTCACCCCAAGGAGCTTCGGGAGATGATTCAGTTGCCAGGAGCCCGGCCCATTTTGGATCCTGCGGATTTCTCGGGCCTCCAGGACAGAATCAAGGGTGAGGGGCCCTGGCCCGGCCCCCCAGCTCACTAGGGAGAGGATGGCTAGGTCGAGAGGGCTTGGGGGAGGGCCTTCGGGGACGGGCTGCCACCCAGGCTCAGCCCTGGGATGTTCTGCATTGCTGACAGAGGCGCCTCGCCCAAGGAAGCGGCTGATGGAACTGCTGCTTCGAACAGCCACGGAGAAGCCGGGGGCGGAGGAGGCTGCCTGCCAGGCGCTGGCCTCCCGGGCTTGGGGTCTCCGCTTTTTCCGAAGCCCCCAGCAGGTGCTGCCCTCGCCCGACAGGCAGCAGGTGGCAGGCATCCGCCTGGCTATCACCAGACTGGAGGTGAGACCTGTTACCCAGAGACACCCCTGTTCTCAAGTCTGCCCACCCTCGCTGGGTGTTGCCCACACTCTCTCCAACAGGGTGTCGGTGAGGCCACCCGGGCAGTGCCCACTGGAGACACGGAGGACCTCCCTTGTGGGCTGGTGCTGAGCAGCGTCGGGTATAAGAGCCGCCCCATTGACCCCAGTGTGCCCTTCAACTCCAAACTTGGGATCATTCCCAATGTGGAGGGCCGGGTTGTGGATGCACCAGGTGAGAGGATGTGAGAAGAGTGTGAAACCGGAGGGGGCAGGGAGGCTGGTGTCTCCTGGGGCCATTCACGTTCACCCCGTGACATGCACTGAGAAACTGCTCTGAGCCAGGTCCTGGGGCTCTGAGTCCGGGGACCCAGCCCCACCTGCCTCCTGGCCCTAGAGTAACTTCCCAGTCTAGCTGAGGTGCCCACATATGTCTGGTTATTAAGCCATTCAGTTTACCGAGGCCTGTTCTGGTCCTCTGCTCCGTGCTGGGTTTGGAGATCAACCAGCAGCCTCAGGGAACTTCCAGTCTGACTAAACATCGCACACCTGTCTGTTCCCCCAGTGAATGTTTCCTAAGGGCCTGCAGGAACTGGAGGTGGGCAAGACCCAGCTCCTACCCTCAGTGAGCTTCTAAGTCTATAGGGAAGCTGAGGTATAAGGGGGGACGGTATGGTACAAGCAGGTTGGGAAGAATCCAGGGTGGTAGGCCCGGACGCAGTGGGCCCAGCTGCTGGGAGGACTGGGGTGCACAGATGTGCGTGCACACGTGTATTCTGGGGGCTCAGGCTGGCCAGCCTAGTGTCCAGCCACATCCTCCTTCGTTACCGCTTCTCAGGCCTCTACTGCAGCGGCTGGGTGAAGCGGGGGCCCACAGGTGTCATCGCCACCACCATGACCGACAGCTTCCTCACCAGCCAGACACTGCTGCAGGACCTGAAGGCCGGGCTGCTGCCGTCCGGCCCCAGGCCTGGCTACGCGGCTGTCGAGGCCCTGCTCAGCAGCCGAGGTCTGGGCCCTGGGCGCATTCCTGGGAGGTGGGATGGGCAGGTGTGCTCTGGGCTGGGACGGAAGAGGTGGAGGCAGTGACCCGTCTTCCCTCTGCCTCAGGGGTCCGGCCCGTCTCTTTCTCGGACTGGGAGAAGCTGGATGCTGAGGAGGTATCCAGGGGCCAGGGCGCTGGGAAGCCCAGGGAGAAGCTGCTGGATCCTCAGGAGATGCTGCGGCTGCTGGGACGTTGAGCTCATGCCCCAGCCCGGCTGGGAGAAGAGGAGCGCCGTTCAGGGGGAGGGGCTGGGGCCTGCAGTCTGAGCCGGGCTCTGCGCCACAGCTGCGTCCCTTGCCTGCCATGCCACGGGGCCTCGGCTGCCTCTTTTCCAGGGGCCTCTGAATACCTTCTCCTGCCAGAAGATCGCCTTTGTCAGTGTGGGTTTAACTCTCAATGAGGAGATAACCTCAGGGATGGGTGCAGGTGCAGGCTGACCTTCCTCCTCCCCACCCCTCTCCTGCCGAGGGTCACCAGGTCAGGAATATGCTGAAAATAAAACAGCTGCAAACGGAGAGAGCCAATGGTTGATGTACCTGCGACTTCTGGGGCCTGGGGTCACCTTCCAGCGGCAGCTCCCCTCCAGCCCCCAGGTGGCGCTGCAGAGCCAGCTCCCTGCTCGGGGGCCTCTTGGAGGGGGTTTGGTAGCCAGTCCTGGCACCCATCATGCCTTCTCTGCTTGGCCCCGCTGCTGCGGCCTGCCTGCCTTCTGCCGGCGCGGCAGGCATCCTGGGACCCTGGCCTGCCTGCTCTGCCGGCCCCACTGCCTGGTCCCCTCCCTGGTTAGCTCCAGGTACAACCAAAACAAGAAGAGAAAAAGTGGGAGGGGACCCGGCGGCACCTCTGGCGCGGGTCCCCCATTCTGTCTGCCTCCAGTACCTTACACGCCTCATCGGTTTCCAGCCAGATCAACAAGACTCCTGTCAGTACTAAAATCTCCGTAGCGCTTTGCAGTTTTCAAAGCGTGTTCACCATCTAAATGCGGGTCCCCAAGATGCTGACCTCACTTTATAGACTGAGGGATCCTCGAAATGAACTGGCCCAAGGTCACACGGCTCGTGAGCTGCAGGCTTGAACCCAGGGCCGCGGGCCGGTGTTGTTTGATGAGGCCACTTTAGCCCCAAGCGTCGGGGCTAGGGACACTGTCCCGGAGAGGAGAGAAAGGACCCAGGCGTCGGCACGCGGGCGGCAAGGAGGGGCTGGAGGAGCGCGGGTGCCAGCGGCGGGGCGGGCCGGCCAGGGCGGGGCGGAGGCGGTGGGCCCCGGTGGCGCGGGCGGCGCGGGCGGCAGCGAGTGCTTCGCCACAGCCGGCTGGAGAGCCCTGGGAGCCGGAGGCGCGGCGCGCAGCCCAGCCCGGGATGTAGCGGGGCGCCAAGCGGGCTGCCGAGGGGCGCGGGGGCGGACCCGGCGCAGCCCTCCGGGCCGCACCACTGGCCCCGGCCCCTGGGCGCCCGGGCTCGGGCGTCCGCCCGCGGGGCTAGGACAGAGCGCGCCGGGCCAGCGCGCGCAGCCACGCGCCAGGACATGCACCGCGTGGGAGGCGGCCGGCGCGGGCTCCGGGCGCGGGCGCAGCGCCCCTTCCCCCCGGTGAGTGGCGGGCGGCGAGCCGGGGGCGCAAACTTCGCCAACTTGGGGCTATTCTCTGGCGCCACGCGGGCAAGGACAGTGGAGACGGACGCGGGACACCTAGGGAGACGCGGGCAGGCGTAAGGCGCCCGAGGAGGGGGCGACCAGAGAACCGGGACCCGCGGGGACCCGGCCTGGGGTTGGGACCCGGTCGGGCGGCGAGGAGGAGAGGAAGAGAGGCTGAGATGACAGGCGCGCGCGGCGGACGCGAGGGAAGGACGCGGGCGACGCGCTCAAGATGTTGGTCTCCTGGGTCGCCGAGCCCTCCATCTCCGTCGCCTGGCGCGGCGGCAGTGCGGGGGGAGGGGGCGGTGCAGAGGCAAGCGAGTCTGGGCGGCGGGACCCCCCCAACTGTTGCTGCTGGAAGCCCCTGGGGCGGCTGGGTTCGGCCGGAACCGAGGGATCTGGAGCGGGTAGAAAGCAGGGAGGACGAGGGGGACTGTGGGTGGCTCCAGGAGCCCGCTCCCGGAGGTACGCGGAGCACCTACTGCGCGCGTCTGTCCTCACACCCCCACCCACCCCCCACCCCGTCCCTTCGCCCCGCTGTGAGTCCCCCGGGCACTCCCCTCCCAACCCTGCTCCTTCCTCTCCTCCGCCCAGCAGGACACTCCCGCCTTTGACCCCCCGGGAATCAGCGCGGGCTTCACGGGGTGGTGGCGTCTTCCCAAACGGGCTGGTGGCGTCTTCCCAAATTCTGACCCTGCGCGCGGAGGATCCAGGGTCCGTGGACGAGAAAGGAAGGGTGGGTGGAGAGGGCCCGGGGAGAGCCAGGAGCCCCCAGGGTGCTGCGCCCGGGCCGCTGCCGCAGGGGGCTGCTCTAGTCTCCGGGGGCTTCGACTGTGACCCCCGCCCCGCCCCCCCGACGGCGGGGAAGGGAAGCCCGAGCCCCCTGCTGCGGAGGGTGGGTGGTGCCTCGGCCTAGGCGGGCAGGGCCAGGGGCACGCGATGGCAGAGGCATCCAGCAGCCGGAAAACGCCCAAGGGTGAGTCCCCGGCCCAACCCAGAGCGAAGCGGGAACTGCCACCAACGGGCCCTGCGCTCACCCCCGTGATCCCCCCTGGTTTCCAGCCCTGCTCGCCCGACGGGACTTCTGGCTGGGTTCCCCAGCCGTCTGATGATGGCGCCGCCTTGGCTCTGTCCCCAACCTGGAGCCATGGGAAAATCAAGGAAAGGACTTTATTTGGGGCTCGTGGTTGTGCCTCGGAGCCCGTCTAGTGTCTGACGGTGCCAGTTCAGTTTCGAGTCTGTTTCTAAACTCTGTACCCAGAATCTGGGTAGGAAGGTGAAGGGGACCCCTAGGCCAGAAATTGGACTCCTGGGTTTACTCCAGGCCCTTGGGCAGGCCTGGGCTGTACCCCGCCCACAGCGCCGCCTGTCAGTCAAGCTCTGCCCCCCGCAACCCTCCGGGGGCTTGGGGTGACCGCCCAACTTGGGGGAGTGGAGGCTGGGGACCTAGGAGCTGGTGACGCTCGCAGGAGGTGGCGGCGAGGTGGGGGGCGAGGAGTGCTTGGTGCCCAGTTTGGCCGCCAGGAGGCGTGGCGCGGGTCCCGGCGCCGGGAGTCACCGCCGCTGTCACCGCTGTCACTGCTGTCACTGCCGCCGCCGCCGCCGCATCGCGAGTGTCCTTGAGCCGTGGGTGACGGTGGCTCTCGCCGCTCGCGCCCCCTTCTCCCGCGGGGGGAGCCTGATGCCACGTTCCCTATGAATTATTTATCGCCGGCCTAAAAATACCCCGAACTTCACAGCCCGAGTGTAAGAGACTCCTGCCGGGGGGAGGGGGCGGGGCGCCCCCCGGAGGGGCCCCGCGCGGAATCTGCGGGGAGGCGAGACCTCGGCGCCCGCACCAGGGGAGGCAAGATGGAGGGGCGGCCTCTTTCCTTGACGCCTCTGTTCAGGTTTTGGCTCCTCAGTAGGGCGGGAGGGAAACCCGACGGCAAAGCCGAGGCCACTCACCCGATGGGCAGTGGATCCTCGAGCAGCCAGAGTCCCTCCACTCCCCGAGATTGGCTTGGTTGGGGGGCTGCTGGCCTGGCAGCTGGGAGCTCTCAGTGTCTGGCATGTGTGTGTGTGTGTGTGTGTGTGTGTGTGTGTGTGTCCCCGCACGCGCGTGCTCGCGCGTGAGCCTGCCTGAGATTGGGTTTTGGGGGAGAGAAGAGCCCCAGCACGTAGAGGTGTCCAGGCCGGCTAAGGTGATGTTGCGTCCCTAAGGACTGAACATTGACACCCTCCTGTCGGCCATTATGGGGTCCCTGTGTTCATCAAACATTAGCTTGGTGGGTTTTCAGAGGCGGTGGACCACTTAGTGGGTGAGCAGAGGTCTCTAAGATAACAGTCTATTGTGGGGTGGGGACAAATACCTGCCAGGAGCAAAATGACTCAAGCTATCTCACAGGTATAGCTTGGGGCTCCCCAACCCAGGAGAGGTGGGGGAGGGGTGGGGAGAAGTGCACCCGGCCTAGAGGCCCACCCAGACCCTCTGTCTGCTCTCCCCATGTGTCTGGAGCCTGGATGGACAAGGGTAGGGGCCCTGTGGGGGAGAAGGAGTTAGGTTGGGTTCTGAAAAGTTACGAATTTTGTCATGCAGACAAGAGGAAGGCAGTGGAAGGAGGACAGTCCAGCCTGAGGGGACAGCAGAGCCAAGGGCTAGAGATGAGGACAGCAGGAGCTCACTGGCCACTACCTAGACCGGCAGGAGAGTGGGGTCCATGGAGGAGGAGGAGGACAGGTGGTTGGGGTGAGAGTGTGTACAGCCCCGTCTGTGGGACCAAGGTGTCTGTACTTCATTTGTGGGCACCGTGAAGCTGCTGTGCTGTTTGAGGACGGGTGTCACGGCCAGTGGGGCATGCCAGGGTGGGCGGAGGGGAGGCTGAGAGGTGGGAGGCCAGGGGGAGGCAAGTGGGAGATCAGATTGGGCCAAGGCTGATGTATGACCCTCCAGTCTTTGGGGAAGACTGGGTACCACATGCTATAGTCTTTTTGAATCTGCCTTTTGCTATTGGAAGCTCAGACTTGCCCGATTGGGGATGCTCCCTCCAGAGGTATTCTGGGGTCACTCCTGGTGAGAGGCATGTCCAGCCATGACTTCCTCTGCTCCAATCCGGGAGGTCACCTTCCCATCAGAGAATGACTCTGGGGTAGAGCCTCTGGACCTGAGAGAAGGCCTGGGTCCTTCATCTAGTGGCACGTTTTCCAAGATAAACAAAAGGAGGGCTGCGTGTATAATTTAAAAATTTCTTGTACCCACATTAGAAAAAGAGACAGGCGGGCTTCATTTTAATGGTATATTTTGTTGAACTCAATGTATCTAAAATATTATTATTTCAACTTGTAATCCATAGAAAAATATTAGCGAGATATTTTATATATTTTTTTCTAAGTCTGCAATATCCAGTGTATATTTTACACTTACAGTATACCTCGATTCGGATGAGACACATTTCTGGTGTCCATCGTCACAGGTGACTGGTGGCTGCTGTGCTGGACAGCACAGATCTGAGCTCAGAGCTGGGAGGCAGAGATGGGGGAGCCTGGGGCTTCTCAGAGGGCAGGGAGCCTGCAGGGACCAGAGGTGTAGGCACAGGTGAGCACGACAGTGCCCTATGCAGATATAACCTACAATCCCTGATTGGTGATGGTTAAATACGATGTAGCATCCTAGACTTACCCATGTTTCCAGGATGATATCTTAAGGCAGTGTACTAGGAAGCCATACACAAAGGTTGGGGGGGGGGTAGATGTCAAGGGCACCAAAATGAATACAGTATTCCCTCCCCTGCTCTAAATCCTCTCTTCTCTGCTTGGAATTAAACCAGGCCTACCCTGGTCACCCTTTGGCCCTTCCCTGTTCAGAAGCTTTGTCAGGGATGCAATAAAGAAGGAACAGGCAAGCAAAGCTCTGGAGGATGGCCAGCTGGGAGAAAGAGCTCCGTCAGTGGGTACAACTGACCAGCGTGGTGCTTGGTCCCAGCCCAAAGTAATGACGTTCATTTAGCAGGCATACACGTCAGGCCCTGAGGTGAGGTTAAAAAGATTCTACACCCCAGCGATGGTCTAGGGAAGCAGCTCCTATAAGGCAGAGACCCCAAGGGATGCACAGGTCAGTGGTGTCACACTCAAGCTGCTGCTAACCGGGGCCACAGGGGAGGGGCGGGGATGTCCAGTGCCCAGGAGGAGGACGCTCTGAGCTAGGCAGGGCCCCACAGAGCAGGGCCCTTGGGGATGTTAGATGCAGTTCAGAATGAAGAATCGAGGGACAGGAAGGGGAATGTCACAAGAGCTACTTTTTCATCTGGC
>PVKZ01006423.1:0-35465 GCA_004027375.1 Macroglossus sobrinus | reverse complement strand
CTCCCGGGCCACGGCCTCGAAGTTCTCCCGCAGGAAGGCCCAGGCCTTGGCGGCCACGCCCAGCAGCCCCGTCCGCTCCCCGAACTCGCAGATGCCCAGGCAGTTGCTGGCGTCCAGCTGCTGCTGCAGGTAGCGGCCGCAGACCTTCTGCACGGCGGGGAAGTGCAGGCGCGCGGCCGCGCGGGCCAGCGCCTCCACGTTGGCCGGCGTCACGGTCAGCCGGCCCGAGTACACGAAGTCCAGCAGCTGGCCCACCACGGCCGCCTCCACGTCCCGCAGCTCCACGCGGGCCGCGACGCTCTCGGCGAAGTCCCCGGTGAACATGGCGTGGAAGTAGGGGCTGCTGAGCGCCAGGAGCCCGCGGTGGCAGGGCAGCTCCCGGCCGCCCACCAGCAGCGTGACGTCGGCCAGCTTGGGCTGCCAGCGCAGCCGCTGCAGCCCGTCCAGCACGTCCTGGGCGTGCGAGGGCAGGTGGAAGTCCAGGTCGTCCAGGTTGCACACCATGGCGGCCTCGCGGGCGCCGCCCAGTCCCGGGGAGGTGCGCCTGGGGCGAGAGGGGAGAGGGTCAGCGGGGCGGGGTCCCCTCTGCCCGACCGACCCTCCCCTGACGCGCCTCGGCCTTGACCCAGTAGCTCCTGGCTCAGCCCCGGAGCCTGTGAGGTGCACACAGTATCCGCTTTACGGGGGGGAGGGGAGGCTGAGGCTCAGGATGTGGGGTGCTCCCCACAGCCAGGCACGCAGGGCCGGATCTGGCCAGCACGAGAACCGTGGCCCGGGGCCCTCCTGCAGCTCCGGGCCTCGTAGAACTGACCCCTGGCGCATGGAGGGCCCCATGCTCCCCAAGCCCCCTGCTGCTCCCTTCCTCTGCTCCCAGACCAGCCATGGCTGGTGAGGGCGTAGGGGTGCCGGCGAGGCTGTAGGGGTGCCAGAGAGGGCGTAGGGGTGCCACGAGGGCGTAGGGGTGCCAGCGAGGCTGTAGGGGTGCCGTTGAGGGCGTAGGGGTGCCGGCAAGGCTGTAGGGGTGCCTGCGAGGGCGTAGGGGTGCCAGCGAGGCTGTAGGGTGCCGGTGAGGGCATAGGGGTGCCGGCGAGGCTGTAGGGGTGCCGGCGGGGGTGTAGGGGTGCTGGCAAGTTCCTCCCCCCTGACTCTCACTGTCCGTGGTCACACGGAGCCTTGCCCGGCCACGACCTCGCCGGGTGCCTTGAGGGGGCCGGGCCCCTCTCTGCTCCCAGCTTCTGCATCCGCAGACAGAGAAGCCAGCTGTACGATCAGGCCACGTGCAGTGGCCCCCACTTGCTGCGTGCCCGGCCGCGTCCCGGGGGTGGCTCGTCCCAGGGGTGGCTCGTGCACGCAGCCCTCGGCCCTTGTGACAACCCTCTGAGGCACATGCCGTTGCTATCCCTTTTACAGGTGGGGAAACCGAGGCACAAAAGGCTCAAGTCACTCGTCCAAGATGACGGAGCAGGAAGTGGGCGAGTCGGGCTCGGGGCCCCCGCCCCCCAGGTCCCCGCTGCCGGGTGCAGGTTGGCAGAGACAGACCAAGGGGAGCCTTCTGGAGACCGACTTCGTGTCCCAGGGTCCACACCGTGTGGTCGGCAAACCCACCGCTGGGCTTGTTCAGTTACGTGCGTGCTCGTGTACGAGCCTCCGACCTCGCGCCCTAAGGGAGCCCCCCGAGGAAGCCAAGGCCTGCACGGGGGTACCCCCTGCAGCAAATCCTGCACCCGGAGACGGTGTGTCCACCAGGGGGAGCCTTCCCGCGAACTCTGGCTGCTGAGGGGTGCGGCAGGGGCTGGCTGAGCTGAGATGCCAGGGGGGGAGCTGGAGCCCCCTGCCCGCCTCCCCCGCCCCCCTCAGTGGGCCCTGGCCGGCATCCATCCTGCGGGGGACAGATTAGCCGGTGGCCACACCCCAGGCTTGGCATTCCCATCATTGTTCTGGTCCCTTTGGCCAGCTGCTACCACGACAGGGACTAGGGCAGGGGGGCCCCACCACCCTCTCACGGGGCCTCAGAGCCAACACCTGTCGCCTGCAGTCCCAGCTCAGGGTGGGGACTCCTGGAGGGTCCCAGAGCCCCGTCCCGGTGCCCGTAGGGGCCGGGAGGGCGAGGGCTGAGTGGACAGGACAGCAAGGAAGGGCCTTAATCAAGCTCTGGCCGGTGGCTAGACGCTGTGGTCCTGGCTGCAGGCGGGGTGTGATCCAGCCTCCCTCCTGCTCGCCTGTGTAGCCAGGACACAGAGGGAAATGTGCCTGCCAAGCCCCCAGCCCACCCTGAGGGGCCTGGCTTGACCAGGGCCCGGGGCCTCTCTCCCGAGCCTGGAGTGCTGTGGTTCAAAGCCCACTAGCGGTCAGGCTGTGACCCCTCTCCCCATTCCTCACCTCTCCCGCCCGCCCGCCCCGGCCCTACCTCTCACACGGCCCCTGGATCCCGCCGCTGAGGACTCGGGCCCGACAACAGGACTGCCACCGGGCTGAGGGGCACCGAGGGCCTGCTGGGCTGGGCTGGGTGGCCACGTGGGGACCAGAGGGTATTTTTAGCCTCTTTCTACATCGGGAGGGAGGGCCGTTGGGGAGGGCCGGAGGGGGAAGGAGATTGGTGCTGTCTCCTCCTGGGCTGTCCGCTCTGAAAGCCGGCGTGGGCCGCGTCTTGTGGCCCCCCCGCACCAGGCTGCTGACAGGGCGTAGGATCCTGAGGCCCAGTCCCCATCACATCGTGGCCTTGGCTTTGGGACTGCCCTGGTGTCTTCACTAGTTGTGAGAGCCAAAGACAGCCAAGAAACGGGGTCATCTAAAAATACAGCAGCATTGCTCTCGGCCTCGCCCGCCCCGGCTGGCGCACGTCTGGGCCCCACCTGCAGCACCGGTGCACATCTGGGCCTTGGCTGCACACGTCTGGGCCCCACCTGCGGCACCGGTGCACATCTGGGCCTTGGCTGCACACGTCTGGGCCCCACCTGCAATACCGGTGCACATCTGGGCCTTGGCTGCACACGTCTGAGCCCCACCTGCACTGCTAGCGAGCATCTGGCCTCACCTGCACCACTGGCGCTCGTCCCGGCGCCACCTGCAGCACCGCACACGTCCAGGGCTCTGCATCCTGGACGCGGGGGGGCGTCTGTGCACACGTCCCATGCCGCTGGTCAGGGCAAAGCTACCTGGTCGCAGGCCCGCAGGTGCGCAGGAGAGCGGACCCTGAGGTGGCCAGGTGGGGGCCGCTACCCGCCAGGCCCTCCTGTCTTTGCCCAGGCGGGCCTTGCTGAAGACATTTCTTTCTAGGCACGGGGGGACGCGGGAGCTTCAGGGAGGGCCAAGCCTGGTGGAGACGCCCCGGTGCCCACTGGGGACCGGCTTGACGCCCTTGGCCAGCTGAGAGGCCCGGGGGGCTCCCAGAGGGACAGCCCCCGCTCCTGGCGGAGTTCAGTAGTTTCTGAAAGGTAACCGGGCATCACGACAGCTTGGTTGGGGACAGATGGCATCTGTCACTGCTACCTGCTGAGATGGTTGTGAGCTGGGAACCCCATGATGTGCGCAGTCCAGTTGAGGGCACAGCTGTCACACAATCGCCCCAACGATGGATTAGCTAATTACGAGTTCATGGGGCTTCCACTGGACTCCACGCGCTCCCCGGTTCCCGGGGTCCCTGCTTTCCGCCCAGCCCTCGGCCCTGCACAGCTTTCCCGCTAGCCCCAGCCTCGTGTGGGGCGAGGGGATGCTCATGGAGGCCCCCAGCTCTCACTGTACCCAGAACCCCCCACAGGGAGTCCTGTCCCCGGCCCCGTCTGCCCCCGTCTGCGGGAGGAACACGGAGGGTCAGTGTGTCTGTCGCTGACTCGGGCTGGGGTAAACAAGGACAGGGGCACGGCTGCTGTCACTGTCACCGGGAGCTGCCTCACTCAGCACAGAAGGGAGGCCTTCCGGGGACACAGGATCGGGCCGGCACCCCACATGACAGGTCCCTCTGGGAAACCCGATACCGGGGGCTCAGAACGGGTCCTCCCTGGCAGATGACGCCTGAGTCGCGGCCTTAAAAATAAGTGACCCATTTCTTTTCATGGTGACCCCATGACACACGCCTGCTGTGGACAACTCAGCGACCGAGAACAGCAGCAGAGAGCGTGAGCGGGCGGATGGCCGCCACTCACGCCCTGGTCCCCGCGGCTTCCAGGCCAGGACGTCCGTGTCCTGTCCTGTCACTCACACCATGCCACGGGCACCTCCGATGTGACTGGCCTTCGAACACGTGCTTTTAACTGTCATCTTGAGGGGGCTCATCGCACCTCAAGGAGCTGGAGGTGACGCCCAGTCCCTCCTGTGAGCAGGCGTTGGGGGCGTGGGCCATGCTGGACGGCGGTGATCCAGCGTCACCTCTGGGGTTACCTCCTGGGGCAGATTCGCCGTGAAGTCGCCAGGGGACGGTGTGGGGTCGTCCTTGCAGACCGGTGCGCAGGCCGGGCGCGGGACGAGGGGCGCCCTGTCCCCAGCAGGCAGCGACACGGCCCGCTCCACGCCGTGAGGCCCCCGGCACAGCCAGGCCCGCCCGCCTCACCTCCCCTCTGTCAGCCCCGCGGCCTTACTTGCTCGCAGTATCTCTGACTCTGTCCGGGCGTTATTTGGGGCACGGGGCGCCATAAGGTCATATATATATATATATATATTTTTTTTTCTGAAATGCTTGGCCAGCACCCTGGGGACCATGCGGGACAGTCCCTCCCGCCCAGACTCGTTGTGGCATCTGCTTTCGGGGTGAAGCGTCTCAGCCCTCTCTCTCCGGACGAGCCGACGCCAGGCGCTGGGTCCTGGGGTCGGAGCCTCCGGAAGGTGAGCCCTTCGTCCTGTCACATTTCCTGTCTCCTGTGTCAGCGTGCTGCTGTGGCACAGCAGACGTGCCCAGGGCCCCGTGTCCTGACGCGACAGACATCACGTCTCGCTCGGTTCCCAGGGGCGCCCTTGCGGGGTGGCTGTGGCCGGGACCTGCCCCCAGCTTGGACGTGATGCCTGTCACCTCCGTGGCTTGTGGCCGGGGCCACAGCAGAAGCACGAACCCCGGGGCAGGGGTCGGCAGGGGCCTCCCTGGAGGCTGGCCTCCACGCTGGCCGGGTTTATTGTTCCTTTCGAATGAACTCTCGTCGTCACACAGGAGAGAGGGTCCGACTCCGCCTCAACCCTGCGTGCCGATGCGGGAACCGTGTGTACGCTGGTCGTGCGGAGAAGGTGATATTCCTTCCTCGCCTGCGGTTCAGCTCTGTCCCGCACACCCCCCGGGCCTGGGGGAGGCGGGGTTCTCCTTCTCACGTTCCCTGACCCATGGGAAAAGCCCTAGGTTTCACCCTGTTCTCGGTCTGGCCACCTCACTGCCGTCTGCAGCCCACGCAGGGGCCCTGGGTGACGTTTTGCCAACTGGCCGCTGTTGGCACCGAACAGGCCTTATGGGGCCAATGCCTGTCAACCGCAGGGGACCCTGCTCCCCACGGGAGAGCTGCTGATGGGGGGTGCCAGGCTGCTGAGCATCAGAGTCCCCTGGGAAGTCCCGAAAAATCCAGCCGTCCCAGCACCGGCCAAGGGGAGGGGCTCGCTGTCCTGGGGGCTGCCGCCCGGACACCGGGTCCTTATAAGACCCCCCAGGGCGCAGCGGTCTACAGAAGGGCCTGTGGGGTCACCCTGAGTGCCCGGATGAGGTGGCTTCCTCCTCCTTTCAGGCCTCTAACCCAGGTTTGGGCTCCCACACCAGCCGGGGTCCTCCTGGAACCCAGGATGCTTGTGGGGCGCCCCCCTGCTGGCCCTGGTCCACGGATGACAGGTGACACTGAGGCCTGAGGCCCAGAAGGGACGGGGATGCCTGAGTGGGCAGCGGTGCCCAAGCCCAGTGCGCTGGCCGCCCGCCCAGTGCTCTCCTGAGCACCCAGCCAGCAGGCCACCTCTGAGGCCAGGCCCTGCGTCCACTGCCCACTGCTGTCCCAATCTCCTCCGTCACCAGGGCCACCCCTGTCCCAGCCCCCTCCGTCACCAGGCCCTCGCAGTGACTGTCCTGCAGGCCCATCGAGTGCCCTCACCTCCTGGCGCCCCCACCCCGGGGCTGGCCGGCCCTCCCTCAGACCCGCACCCCCAGCCGGCCCCGGCAGCCTCGTCCAGCTCCGTCGGTCAGGTTTTGAGGCCAAGAGCTGGCACCTCACTACGCGAGAGGTGGCGCCCTGCTCACTAGGACCCGCTCACTGTGGTCCCAGGACAGAGGCCCCTCCCAGTGGAACCTCAGCCACCCCCGCCACGACCCCGGGCGCGGGCAGGCCGGCGCTGCAGCCCACCTTACAGACGAGCCCCTGGAGGCTCTGTGGGGCCGAGGACACCGCCGCTGTGGTCGCAGGTCTGACGTGAGGACTTGGGTCTCGGGGCCCACCCAGCCCTGGGGCCCTCTCTGACCACAGGTGGCTCTCGGGGGTGACAGGCGGCCAGGAATGGGAGTCTTTATTTAGCAAACACGTGTCCTTCCTCTGCTCTAGGCTCTGGCGGCCCCAGCCGCCGACACCCCCAACTTTATATCTCCCCAAGCGTCCCTCCCCGGGGAGCCCCAGTCCGCTGGCTGAGAAGGCTCTGTGTCCCATCCAGCAACGTGCCTGCTGCCCTCCGAGCTCTGCAGGTGAGTGGGGACACTCCTGTCCCAAGAGGCCTGGCTGCAGGGAGGCGGTGGCCGGAGGGCGGGTCCTGAAGCTGCTGCCCCGCATGGCCGCACAACACCCTCTCCCGAAGTCCCCTGGGCCCTGGGCCAACCCTCCCGGGCCTCACGGCCTGGGCGCAGCCCATGCACCACGGCGGCTCGGAGAAGCCACAGCCCACGGCCAGTTCCTGCCCACGAGATGCACTCAGCGTGGGAGGCCGAGGGGTCGTCCGTGCCCTCCCATCAGTCCCTCGTGGAGAAGGGTGTGGGTGACATCAGGTGACGACGAGGAGGGGTGCCCATCGCTGTGGTCTGGCTCTTGTGCTCCCCTGTGTGCCAGGCCCCCTGCTCAGAAACCTTCAGCCACCACCTCTCGTGGACACCCCTGCTGTCACGGGCCTGCCACTGTCTCTGCCGCGTGGCCTTGAATGCCCGGGGTGGCACTGTCGTGGCAGGACAGCAGGACACGTGTCTGCCCGCGGGTGGCTGCGTGTGACCAGCAGGCCCGTCTGCGTGGACCCTGTCTCTGACGTGGAGACTCCCGGAGGGCAGTGCGGGCCGACCTGCAGGCTTCTCCCCCGCTGAACCCCGTTCTGTCCAGCCCCAGCTCCCCTCCCACATCGCAGGCCAGGAACGAGCACCCTGGAGGTGAAGGAGCCGGGCCCAGCGGCCCCGGAGCCCGAGACGGGGCCAGCAGAGGGCAGACGGAGGCCGTGGACGCCGCCGGGCCACCAGCACTGCAGAAACGGGGGACAAAAGACGGGCTGGCACCCGGGGGCCGGGGGACGCCCGGCACAGCAACGGGGGGCAGGGACGGCGAGTCGTCAGCTTCCGAGTAGGAGCAGGAGGTGGGGGGATCAGGTCGGAGGCTGCGTGCGGAGCTGAGGGGACCTCGGTCGGGGACGGGGCTGGAGGACACGGCCAGCAGGTCCGAGTGTCTCCGGCGGGGCCTTGGGCTCACCATGGGGCCAGGGGGGTGTAAGGGAACAGAGAAGACCCGCCCCGCCCCCCAGTTCCCCGAGGGGCGGGGCCTCAGTCCCCGAAGCTGAACATCTCGGCTTCTTTCTCCTTCCAGAAGGCGAAGCTGCGGTCTATGAAGCCACAGATGTCCTCGCTGCTGAAGCCGCCGGGCGCGGGGCCGGGCCCCAGGGGCTCCGTGGCGGCTGTGGCCTCCTCCTCGGGGAGGCAGCTGGGGGCGGGGGCCTGGGGCGGAGGCGCAAGTGGGGCCGGGCCAGCCCCTGCGTCCCCGTCCCCGTCCCCGTCCCCGGCGGGGCCGCCGCTGGAGCCAAAGAAGCGGGCCTTGATGTCCTCGAAGCCGTCGGCCCAGGCGCGGCGGCCGCAGGCCACCTCGTCCGTCACCGCCTTGTGGAAGGCGCGCGCCGCCGCCCAGCCGTGCGTGCCCAGGCGCTCGAAGACCTCGAAGCACAGCAGGTGGCGCGCGCGGCGCTCGGGGGCGGGCAGGTCGCACTCCAGCAGCTGGAAGTAGCCCAGCATGAAGAGGTCCAGCGTGAGGCTGCCGTAGGGCACGGGCGCCCCGCGCACGTGCGGCAGGAACTGCTCGGGCGACAGGAGCCCGCGGGGCCGCCGGCTCCGCCGCCGCAGCTGCCGGGCCGGCACGTGCGCCAGGACGGCCTTCCAGTGGCCCAGCAGGTGGGCGATGACGCCGCGCTGCTGCCACAGGTGGCCGAGCCGCGGGGCCCCGCCGGGCGGCGGGGCGGGCGGCCGGGCGCGGCGGGCCTGCAGCGTCCGGCAGGCGGCCGTCCTGAGCGCGGGCGCGTAGGCCGACCGCCGCCAGTGGCTGAGGAACAGCGTGACGATGCGCTCCTTGCGCAGGCTGCCCGGGTCGGGGGCGGGGGCGGGGCCGCGCCCGGCGCCCGAGTCCCTGGCCCCCCGAGTGTCACCCGGCTCCGGCTCCCCTCCGGTGGGCCCACCGCGGGTCTGGGGGGCGGCTGGCCAGCAGCCTTCCGGGCACGGCCCAGGCTGGGTCCCCGCCTCACAGGGCCCGCCGGGGTTGGGGGTGCAGGGCGGGGCGCAGGGCAGGCCAGGGGTCACCTCGAAGGTGCCACGCAGCGTCCGCACGGACACCCCGCACTCCTGGATCTCGCGCTGGGCCTCGCTCTGCGGCGGGCCGGCCGGGGCGTCCCCGCGGGTCCCCGGTGTGGGCGGGGCCGCGGGCCCGTCCTCGCCCTGCACCGGCCCGCCCACGCCCTTCAGCAGCAGGGACAGGCTGCGGCCCAGCCGGGCGACGTGGCTGCACCACAGCGGCAGCAGCTGCCCGCCCGGCTCGGCCTCCGCGGCCCCCTCCCGGCCCTCGGGCCCCGGCGCCAGGCCGGGGGCCTCCTGGTCCTCCGCGCCGGGCACCCCGGGCAGGAAGTGGCTGTTGACGGTGATGCTGACCAGGGGCGCGGGCAGCAGGGCCTGCAGCTCGGCCGCCAGCCGGCCCAGCTGGCTCTCGTGCTCCTGGCAGCGGCGCTGCAGCTGCAGGGCCGCCACCTGCTGCTCCAGCTGCAGCAGGTCGTCCTCCGTCAGCAGCTCCCCGAACGGGCCCAGCACGGCCTGGCGGGTCTGCGAGTAGCGCCAGGCCGCCCGCCCCGCGGGGCCCGCGGCTTCGCCGTCGTCCTGGGCACAGGGGGCACGGGTCGGCGGGGCGGCCTGGCCCCCGTGCCCCCGGGGACCCCAGCCCGCCTTTGGCGTCCACTTTCCAGGACCCAGCTCCAGGCCCCACCTCTGCCCCCACCCACTGTCCTCTGGCCCCGCCCCTCCGTGACCCTCCCCCACCTTTAGGCCACGCCCCATATCCAGGCCCCGCCCCACTCCGTCTCCTGGCTCCGCCCCTTCCGTAGTCTCCAGGCCCCGCCCCTTACCGCTGCCTCCAGACCCTGCTCCCCATGCCGAGCCCCACCTGGTCCTCAGGTGCGGGGTCTGCGCCCAGGCGCGCCTGCAGCTTCCGCACCATCACCTGACGCTTCCACTCGGGGATGAACTGGCCGCGATCGTCCTTCGTGGGCACCAGCCTGTCCAGGTCACCCGAGGGCAGCCCGTCCAGCTGCAGCACCGCCAGGCCGTCCCACGTGTCCTCCGCCGCCGTCTCCGTCCCCTGTGCGGACGCAGGCAGGTCACTGAGGACCCCACCCTGGAGTGGGGTGGAGGGCCATCCCAGGCCAGCATAGCCGGGTGGTGGGGGGCAGCCAGGGAGGGAGGGAAGTGAGCTTTCCCAGGGCAAGGACCCAGGTATGTGGGGGAACTGCTGCCTGACGCGCAATCAGAGATTCCCCAGCACTTTCAGACTGCAGGACTTGTCAGGGCCTTTAAAGTGCCCTGAGGACGAACTCCCGGAGAGGGGCCACACTGTGGGCACTTCCCACACCTGCACGGACTGTCTCGGCAGCTGACAGTCCCCGGGAAGGTGGGCTGGGTCTGCAAGGGCCTCATGCCCAGAAGGAGGGGGGAGGAAGCATGCCCTCCACGGTCCTCGGCTGGCTGGAGCCCCAAGGAGGAGAGCGGGGAGCGCCAGGCCCCGCCCCCACGGGCCTTTGCTTCTCTGTAGGACAGCAGTCCCCAGACTTTGTGGTACCAGAGGCCGGGGCTCCTCTGAGCATCTAACCCCTGAGGAGCTGAGGGGGTGATGCTGGCGCCGGGGAGCGGCTGCGGATACAGACGAGGCTTTGCTCGCTCGCCCTCCACGCACCCCCCTGCTGTGTGGCCCAGTTCCTGACAGGCCACCGACCGGTCCCCGTTCCCGTACTGGGGGTTGGGGACCCCTGCTGCATGGGAGAGCAGCCCCCCGGAGGGGCATGGGCATTCTGAGTTCACAGGTCAGGAGGAGGGGCCTGGGACTCCCTAGCATCAGAGGTTCCCACGCCTTCTGTGCTGTGGTGACCCCGAAACCCCCATCTCCTCAGAGCCCAGGGGCGTCCCGCGGAGCCAGCCTGTCACGCCAGGCACCGGCCTGACTCCTCCCTGTGGGGGGGACCCTGGCGCCCCAGCAGTGACCTGTTCTGGGCCCACACGGGACAACGCAGTGCTGGGAGGCTGGGCTCCGAGGGTCGGCCGGGGGGCCCTGACAGGGACGCACCGTGGGGACGGCCGCGGCACTGGTGGTGACCCCTGGGGGCATCGCGTGGGTCGTCCGCTCCGACGGAAGCGGCTGGTCAGGCTGCTCAGGCCAGGCCGGGCTGAGGGACGCCACTGCTGGGAGGAAGCCAGAGCTGGAATCAGGGGTTTCCGGAAGGGCAGGGTCTGGGGAGTAGAGGCCCCGGGACCTGGGGCAACCGGCCTTCCCACTGAACCCCTGGACTTGGAGCCAGGGACCCGAGGAGCCCCCACCTGCCCCAGGGCCCGGGTAAACGCACTCGTCCCCAGGGAATCCATGGGTGCTGGCTGTGGCAGGCCCTCACCCCAGCCACGGCCGCTCCCCACCCCCTCCCCGCCCCACAATGCCCGGAAGGAGCTGGGAAGGGCTCAGGTTTGGGGGCCTGGGGGCCCGGTGCGGCCCATCAGACCACCAAGCCTGTCCCCACCGTGCCTGTCCCCACGGCAGACACACCAGGGCCACACCCGAGTGAGACGGTGTCGTGCGCCCCACCCGGACACCCGCCATCCTGTGTGTGGCTGTACCACGGTGCACCCGTGAACAGATGGGTGCCCTCGCGACACTGGGCCCCGCAGGCAGTGTGGGTGCCGCTCTACTCCACTGGTAAGTGCTGCTCACGGTCCCCGAGCGGCTGGCGACCTGCAGTCTGAGGACCTCGCCCTGCCCCCACCCCCAGCCCACAGACGCTCGGCTGCTGGAGTCTCAGCGACAGGCCCAGGGGCCCGACCTCCGCCTGCCTCTGGACGAGCCCAGGCCCAGGGCAGGGATGAGGCCACCCGGACCTCACCCGGGCAGGAGGGCAGGCGCCCGGGGCTCGGGGGACCCGAGGGCTGAGCAGGAGGCCGTGGGGTGCATCGTGGGAAACGGCCTCTCGTTAAAGCAACAAACACGACGAAGGAAGCCTGGACGAGGCAGGGGCCCGGCGATGGAAGGGGGACCCCACCCGCCCCCGGGCGTCCTGAGTGTGTGGCTGCGGGGAGCCAGGTCCTCCCCTCCCCTCCCGTGAAAGGACCCGTGGGGCGAGGCCAGCAGCACCCAGTCCAGGCACCCGCGGTCCAGGCGTGTACTCACCGGCGGGGCTCCCGACACCGGAGCCCCCTCTTCCATCCTCCGGGGAGCACCTGGCGGCCCACAGCGGAGGAGGGGGGAACGGCGGGGGCGGGGGCGCCATCAGGAGCGGCACCTGTGGGGCGGGCGTGGTCAGTGGGCGGCCTGCGGTACCAGGTGGGCCGGGGGGGTCCATCTCCCGGCAAGGGGGCCGTGCGTCTTGGAACAGGACCCGGAGAGCGTCAAGCGTGCTGAGTGGGGGGCTGTACCCCATGTCTTTCCACACCCTGCACGCCAGGTGGCCAGGGCCCCCCCAAACACCCCATACACGCGTCTCAGTGTTGTGAATCGCTGTGCTCCCCACGCCACCACGCGAACCCCCACCTCACGGCCCGACTCACGGGCTCCCCCTGGAGGCGGCTTAAAGGGGCAGCACCGGGGGCTGGGTCATGGCCTGGTGTCTGGCTTGTGCTTACCTCTGGCCTTCCAAGAGACGCGTGCACACTCACTGCACACACACACGCCCTCCCTACTCCCCTGACCCCCCCCCCCGGGCCCCCCTCAGAGGCCGCAGGCGCCAGGCCCTGGGGTGTCAGAGGAACCGCAAGGAGCTCGGAACTCGGCCGGTGAGCAAGGGCCCTGCGCTGTGCCCAGGACCCGCAGGCTGCGTCCAGGTCCTCAGGGACAATGGCAAACAGACTGCCGAGGTCAGCCCTGGGGATCCCTGAGGGCCCCCACGCTGCTCCCCACACCCCCTCCCACGTCTGGGATGGGGCACAGGCCTGGCCTAGACCGCCTCTCCTGCCCCCAGGTGCCGACAGGTGGGCAGCCAGGAACAGCCCCTCACCGGGGGGTGTCCCGCAACCCAGCCTGACCGGCTTTGGCATCAGGCCAGCAGGAGCCACAACTCCTTGCCGGGCAGGGGACGTGAGGACGCAGGCCACCCCAACCCTGCAGGCTTCGGCAGGCTGTGCTCACCCCCCGCCCCCACCTGTCCCTCTCGGGTGGCAGAGAAGTCCAGGAGGACACCGAGCTGTCACTCCAGGACCCCAGAGCTGGGCCTGCCGCCTTGTGGTCCAAAGCTGAGGGCTGGCGGTTCTCTGTAAGCCTGGCTGTCCAAGGGCCGATGATGGGCCAGGGGCCTCGATGCCCGTCCTGCCCACGGCCGCGCCAGGTCCCGTCTGGGCCACCAGAGCCGCCTGCTCGTTCCCAACCACCCACCCTGGCCGGCAGAGCCAAGCGCTCGCCCCGGGGGACAGACGTGGCCTCAGGGCCCCCAGGGTGGCACTGGACAAACTGCTCGGCAGGACAGAGGGCCTGGGTCCAACCAGGACGGTCCCCTCTGCCCTGCCGAGGAAGCACGGCCGGGGGCCAGGGCCGGTGTCGGGACGTGTGGCCCGTGCCGCCGCTTGGTGTGACGCTCTGCACCCTCTGTCTTGAAATTCTTAATCGTGTTTGAACAAGAGGCCTGCGTTTCACGTGCACGGGGCCCTGCACGGGATGGGGGGCTGCCGATCCCGCTGGTGCCACGCCCTCGGCCACTCTGAGTGTCCCCTTGCTCATCTACAAGGTGGGACAGTCCCACCTCCCAGCAACGACACGGACACCTGTGCGGGCCACCCCAGCCTGGGTGCCCTCAGGACACCCCTGGGTCTGCACCCACCACCTCCTCAGTCGCACTCCTGTCCAGGACCCTCCCCCGCCCGCGGCCACTGGAAAGGAACACGGCTGAGCCCCTCCTGCCCGGCCACCGCGCCTGCCCGGCCACCACGCACCTCAGCCTCGCGGGAGTCCGTGCCCAGGGCCCAGCAGCCCCGCGGGAGCAGGCGTGGGCTGCGAGCGCGGGGAGCCGAGGCTGCCCGGGCTGGCCGTCGGGGGCTGTTGCGGCCACTGCCCCCAGGAGTGGGCGGTGGCGCATTAATATTTGAAGGCAGGGTGTCAGGTGGACAGGCGGGCTCGGCTGGGTGTGGGATCCCTTACCACACGCCTGAACCCTCCACGGTGCGGGGCCCAGGGGGCGGACCCTCTGGGGAGGCGGGGACACCTGAGATCTCAGTCACAGGAGAGGGAGAGACCACCCAGCGGGACCCCCCAATACAGGACGTCTGGCCCCGTGCAGCCTGGGGCGCAGGTGGGGAAACTGAGGCTTGGAGAGGGCAAAGGGCTCTCTCAAGGTCTCACAGCCGGGACAGGGCAGAGCGGGGATCAGGGCCCCCCTCGAGACCACACCTTTGCTCCTGCCAGGCCCGGAGCCCCCCGAATCTCTGATCTGGAGCAGTGGAGGAGGGGGCGGTGGGGGGCTCCCGCATCCCCCGCTAAGGCTGCCAAGCCAGGGCCGTGGTCCACTCTGCATTCCCCGAGGCTGCTCGCCGCTCACTGTCACGCAGCCTCGGACCCGTGCTCAGCTGTGACCCACGCGTGCAGCAGCCCTCCGGGCCCCACATCACCTCCCCCTGGGCCTCGGGGGTCACGTCTCCCGTCGTCCGCCTGGCTTAGGGGTTCCGGACGGGGTCGAGCCAGACCCCGGGTCCGTGGCACGGCTGGAGAAGCGGGCACCGATGGCCTGATGGGCAGAGGGGGCCTCACCGGACCCTGCCTGGCCAGGACGGAGCCGCGGGCCCTGCTCCCCGCCCCCAGGGGCCCTCCGCATCCCCCCTCCTGCTCGGCTGGGGTGACGGCAGCCCCGCTCGGGGAGACAGAAAAAGCAGAAAGTCGGTCCAGGGCCCAGAGGAATGGACTTTGGCCCCAGTGCCACACCTGCGGCCGGGGGGACCTCGTGCCACCTGGTCCCTGGGGCCCAACCTGCTCCACTCCAGCGTGAGGGAGGCCTGAGGAGGCCGCCCTGGCCTGGGGCGCCTCGCCCCTAAGTCAGGTTGGCGGGAGCGTGAGGCATTACGGGGAGCCCCTGGCAGGCTGGCACCCCGCGGGACAGACCTCGTTCCCGCTGTCGCTGAATGTCACCCGGGACAGGGCCTGCTGTGGGGTCCGCTGGCGGCTGCAGGACCCATGTCCCCGCGCCCCTCCCTTGGGCCCCGGACACCGAGCGGAGCCACGAGGCCCGGAGGCAGCAGAGTCGTGTCCTAACCTTGGGGGACCCGACACTTGGGGCCACATGGGGCGGCTGCCCCGGGGCTGGCGCCCTGCCCACGGCCCGCAGTGCCTCTCCCCGTGCTGCTGGTGAGATTTGAGGCCCGCCATGCATTATGCATCGGGGACAGCTGTGTCGAGCCGGGTTACAGGTCTGAAACGCCACCCGGGCTGAGAAAATCATGGCCCGCAGATGGGCACCGGACGCCGGTCCCCGCGCCGAGATTCGGTTACTGGCTGCGCAGCCCGGCCGGCTCCCCGGGGGAGGAGGCCTCCCGGGGAGTCCCTCACCCGCTCTGGGCCTCGGTCTCCCCACCCGTAAAGCGAGGGGTCCTAGGGCCTCTGGACCTGGGGGGAGCACCTGCTGGGTGCTCACGGGGCGTCTCCTTTACCCACCAAAGAGGCCCTTCCACCCCACTGGGCACGCGGAGGTGCTCGGAGCGAGCCGCTCGTTCTGGAGAGGGGACGGGGTGGGGGTGCGTGAAAGACAGGGGGACGCGTGGGAGACGCGGGGACCAAGGGATGCTGGGGGGGGCTGTGCCTGGCACCCGGCCGGATGTCACTCAGACTCGGCCCTGCGGCCAGGGGCCCAGCGGGCTGCCCGGTCACGGCAGGAGGGAGTCGGGGTGCAGGGGCCCCTCGGGCTCCCGCCCCGCCAGCTCAGAAGTGGAGACTGAGTCATCTGCAGCCCTTCACCCCAAGTCCTGCGGTCCCACCCACAGAGGGGACACTGCCCGAGGCCCAGTCTCGTTCCCCAGGGGCCTCTCTCAGGACGTGATGCCCCAGGGGCAGGCGCTGGCCCCAGTCTCAGGGACAACGGTTGCTGTCACCACCTGCTGTGAGCCCGACACGGGGAGGGGCGGGCGCCGTGACCTCTGGGTATTGTGTTTCCATCAATACTGCATCAGGCGCGGCCTCCGCGCTCGGCCCCCAGCTGACAGCCCGCCCTCCCGCCAGCGAGCCTGCGCCCGGCCATGTGAGGCCGCGGCCCGGATGGAGGGGACACAAACCCGGCCAGCGATGAGGGGCTGGCACCCCTGCTGCCCCGGGCGCCCACTGAGGGAGTGATGACCCAGACCTCAGCCCTCATCCCGCGTCCCATAGGCTCCTGACGCCCACGGGGCTGTCTGCCGGCCCGCAGGCGAGGCGTCTGGGTGAAAGCGCCCGCCCGTGGCCCCAGACGCCACCTGGGGGGCTGCGGGCCGGGGGGAGGTGGACGAGCCCACCCGCCCTCACCACCACAGGCCGAGCGGGTGCCCGGGCTGGGCACCGCCGGCCAGCTGGTCCTGCAGGGCGGCTGCACACATGGCCCAGGCTGGTTTGGGGCATCCCGAGTGAGGGGGCCTGCCTCAGATCCTGCGGTGACACCAAGGGGACAGCAGGACCAGAGGAACCCCCAGGAGACCAGGGGTGGGCCAGTTCCCTGTGGCCCTGGGTGTCGGGGAACAGCCGGAACCCCCATCTACTGGAGGGAGGGCACAGTGGCCGGAGGAGCGGGCGGACGCGAAGGGCCTACACTGGGGACCGGGGCTGAGACCCGGCTGGACGCAAGGCCCTGGCCATCGGCGCTGCAGCAGGGCTGGACCGGGGAGGGGCTCCCTAGCCCCAGCCAGAGGTTGGGGGGGACTCCGCTCCCCGGCAGCCAGACCGACCTCCTAATCCCACCCACCTCCTAGTCCCAGCTGCCAGGCCAAGCCCAGTGACCGCACGGGGGCCGGGAGATGGGTGAGGGGACGTGGGTGGCTGGGCCATCCCCAGCCTGGGGCCTGCAAAGCTCTGTCCACCCGGCTGAGTCCCATCGCCCTCTCTAACCCAAGCCAAAGAGACAGCCGTTACCAACAGTGCCCGCTGGACGTTTACGAGTAAACAGTGAATAAAGTGCTTCAGCGGTAACTTCTTCCTGAAGCTATGACACCAGGACGAACCGGGCAGCGGCGTGCACCCCAGGGCCCCCGGCGGCCCTGACCCCGGCCGGCGGGTGTGGGTTTCAGGTGCCGGTGACAAGGGGCTCTAGCGGTTGGCTGGTGACGGCCCTCCACAGGCCCAGGGAGGGCTGTGGCTCGGCCTCGTTTGCTCCTGGACATCCCCAAGGGACAAGGAGGTGTGGCAGCCCCGTGGTGACACTCGGCGTGGGCACCTCACCTCGCCAGGCCTCGGTGTTGTCACGGGAAAGTGGGGGCCGGCCACCCAGGGACGTTCTGAGTGGGTGGCCGCGGAGAGGACTGAGGGGGTGGGCCTGCTGTGTCCGAGTGTGGGCCCTGGACCTGGAACGCGGGGAGGCACCGGGGAGCCTGGGCCCACGCTGGCCACCTCCGCCCACGCGTCCGTCTGTCCATCCATCCTCCCCCCTCCCCCCTTGCATTTGCTCTCCCGCCCGGGTATTTGCAGCCTGTCGTGTGCTGGGGCCTGGGGCCAGCAGGACAGACGGGGCGGGGCCGGCTGGGACGGCAGAGCAGGCCTGCCACCTGCTGCCTTCAGGGCCACATGGGCTGGCTGGGGCTGGCCGGGTCACCTCGCCAGGAGCCCTGCTCCTGCCCCAAGGTGATCTCGGTCTGATAGCCCATCACAGCCCTGGCTCCGTCACAGCCCCTGCCACAATCCTGGCCCTTGTCACAGCCCGTCGCAGCCCCCGCACTGCCATGAGGCATCCTGAGTCATAAGCATGACTTCTGCGGCCTGGGTGGACAGCAGGCCTCACTCAGTGTCCAGCCACAAGGCCAGCCTTCGTCCCTGCCACAGCCCTGGCCCTTGTCACAGCCCCTGACCCTTGTCACAGCCCCTGGCCCTTGTCACAGCCCCTGACTCTTGTCACAGCCCCTGACCCTTGTCACAGCCCTGGCGCCTGCCACAGCCCTGGCCCTTGTCACAGCCCTGGTGCCTGTCATAGCCCTGGGCCCGTCATGGCCCCTCTCACAGCCCCTGACCCTTGTCACAGCCCCTGACCCTTGTCACAGCCTTGGTACCTATCACAGCCCCGGCTCCTGCCACAGCCCTGGGCCCGTCATGGCCCCTGTCGCAGCCCCTGCCACAGGCTGTCTCGGCCCGAGTCCGATGGCCCTGGCCCAGGCCCTTTGTCCTACAACAGCGGGGTGTGCACAGCAAGCCCTCCAGCCCGCTGGGCCGTCAGGGCAGTGGGGGCCCCCGCGTCCCGGGCCCCGGGAGGGCGGGGAAGCACGAGGCTCACCTGCCTGGCCGCCTCCCGCAGGTACTGGGCGCAGTCCTGGTGTCCGTGGTACTCGGCCAGGTCGGCCGCCGTGTAGCCATCCTCGTCCCGCAGCGAGTGGTCCACGTGGTGGGAGACCAGGGCCCGGCAGCACTGCGGGGAGGGGCGCGTGTGACCGGGGGCACACACGCATGCCCGTGGCTCTCACCAGGGCTGATGCGGGCAGGAGCCACGCCACGCGTGCGGTCACCCAGCCCGTCCCCCCGGTGGGACACGGCGGCCGCCCCCGGCTGGGGCTTCAGTCCTGGGCCTCGCCACGGCCGCCCTGCCCTGGTGGCTTAGCGTCAGGCCCTGCGGGCGCCAGCCCCGCGTCCCACACAGGAGCCTGGTCCCGAGGTGGAGCCCTCGCCCCGGGCTCTGCCGCACCCGGCCCTGCCCGCACGGCCCGAGTCCCGGCCCTGACATCAGAGCCAGTTCCCGATTTCACAGCAACTCTGGGGTGTGTGTCACTTTTGCGTGCGGAGTCGGGCACAGAACGGTGGCCCGGCCACCGCGGGGACTCGTGGGCAGAGGCCGGTGGTTCCAGATGACCGGACGACCGAGCCTGGGACGTGGTGGCCGTGCCAGCAGCAGAAACAGGTGGGCAGACGGAAGCCGTCGGGGGTACCGCAGAGCGGGGCTCGGGCCGACCCAGCCCCCAGTCGGCGGGAAGCCCAGACCCGATGTATAGTCACCTCCCTAAACACCGCAGAGCCGACCGGCACGCGGGGGACCACCGGGGCCGGGAGTCGCCGGAGGGACTGACACAGAACTGGCCATCACCGCAGTGGTCCTTCTGCAGCCCCCTGGGACCAGGGAGGCCAGAAAAAGCCACGGGCCGCCAAAGCTGCGGCTCTGATTCGCCACCTCCCACGTGGCCGAGGGCTTCGGGGACACCCCGTGTTGGGAACGACCCTGGCTCGCAACCCCCAAAGGCGCCTGGCAGGCCAAGGCCAACATCCACGTCCGGTGACTCGTTCTTCAAGCATAACGTGCGTCCTACGGCCCCAGAAAACCGGGCGCACACGGGGATGAGACGGCGGGACTGGGACAGGAGGCCAGCTCGCCGAGACCGACGTCACGGGCCGCACGCTGCAGCCTCCAAAGGAAAGCTGGGCTGGACACTTCCAGCACAGGACGAGACCCTTTGACAAGCGACACGGCAGACGTGAACAATGACAATTAGAAGGTCGAGGACACGAAAATGAGTTAAAAATGGAAGCTGAAGAATGAGCCAACAGAAAATGGGCCGGAAGAGGGGCCCGCACAGCCGGACGGAAAGACGGAAACGGGAGCGCGGGCGATTCGGGTGGGACTCAGGGACACGTAATGCTCACCCCAGGACGAGGGAGAAACGCAGGGGCGTGGAGGTCGTGCCCGCGGCGAGGACAGAGCAGAGGGACATGTGCTCGAGAAGCACAGCGAGTCCCAGGCGGGGCGGAGCGAGGGCCCCCCGCCTCCGGCCACGTCACCGGGCGGGCGCGGAAGGCCCGAGGCCCTCCCCACTGTCCCTCTCACTCCGCCTCTGAGAGGCGCCCACACTCTGTCTGCGGAGCGTGACCCCGTTTCTCTAATAAACTTCCCTTTTGACTCTTACAAACAGAAGGCCAAAGGCAAGACGAACACCCCAAAAGCAGCAAGAGAAAGAGGGGTCACCCCCCTCACACGGCGACTCCCCCTGCAGCGGACGTGCCGGTGGAAGCAGAAGGTGGTGAATCGTGTGTTTTCAAAACGGAGAAGAAAGTAAGTGGGAATTGCCAAGCTGCACTTCGCTACCCAGCAAAACTACCCAGTAAAAGATGTTTCTAGAAGAACAAACAAGAGGACACAAAGACCTCGCCGGTGGCCAGTGCCTCCGAGGGAGCATTTAAAGCGCCTGCTTCACCAGGGAAACGGATTCCGTGTGGAGGGCCTGAGACGCCAGGCGGGGTGAAGACAGGGGAAGAGGGAAAATGTATGGGTTTGTCTAAATGAAGTCTCTGTTCCCTAAAATAGAATGATGTCATACAGGTTTGTAAAAACGGTAGCAGTAAAACGCATTGAAAAGGGCCCCTCCTCCGTCCCCCAGCCCCCTGCTCCCCTCCCTGCAGCCGCACTGGCCTCCAGCCTTGAAGACCCCCCAGGCCGTGCAGGCGAGCCGGGGCTGAGGGACCGTCGGGGTCCCCTCCTGGTGGGCCGGGCCGGAGGGGCCTTCCCACGTGGCCTCACTGTACCAGGCACTGTTCTGGGGTGACACGTGGAGCCGCCCTGTGGGGCGAACGGGCAGGAAGACGAAGGAGAGGCCCCCCACAAGGTCAGAAGCCAGGCAGTGGGCAGCGGGGCGGGGGCAAGCTCCGGCTCTAAGAGCCGGTGACCTCGGGGTCCACCTCCCAGGGGCAGGCTGGAGGGCGAGCGAGTCTGTCCCACCCTGTGCCCTCCTTCAGCACAGGTATCTTCTGGCACCTCGTCCACCGTTCTGAAATCCACGCCAGGGACACTGTAACTGACCTGCACACGGCATTTGTCAATAACTAGTATTCTGCTCGAATTCTAACATAAAGGAGAAAAAAAAATTATAGCATAAAAATACCCAGTTTACTATGTCGACCTCCGGCGGTGCCCACACTGAGGACTCGGTTGGGTGGGCGCCGTGCCCCGCCCCCGTCTCTGCCTCCTGTCTGCCCCGAGCCAGCAGCGCTGTGGGGCGCAGGGCCCCAGCCGGACCCGAACCACGAACGGTCCCCTCGCATCCCTGGTGCCTCGCTCACCGGTGAGTTGGGGAGCCACCCCCCCTGCCCCGCCTCGCCCCCGCCTCACCTCCATCTGCCCATTCTCGGCCGCGTCGTGCAGGGGGGTCCCGCCCCAGCAGTCTCGCGTGACCGGGGCGCCCATCAGCAGCAGCCGGTCCAGGATGAGCGTGTGGCCGCCCCGGGCTGCGAAGTGGAGGGCCGTGGCCCCCTCGTTATCCCGGGCGGTCAGGCTGATGTCCGTGAAGGTGACCTGGGGGCGGGGGTGGGAGAAGGGAGGGGCGTGGACCGCTGAGGCTGGCCGGGGCTGAGCCCCCGCTAGAGGGGAGGGCGTGGAGGGGACCGTCAGGGCAGGCGCTCTGGGGACAGAGTGGCTCCTCACACTCAGCTTGTCATCATCACCCCACGGCCTGTCACCCCTCGTGGCAGCATGAGGGGACGTGAGCCACGGTCTGATTGGCAGCCTCCAGCCCCAAAATGGGCCTCAGCCCAGATCCTAAGCCGAACACCCCGCAGGCTGGGTTCACGCATCAGATGAGGGAAACATCTAGGCTGACTCCAAGGGCGCAGCAAACACGCGTGCGGTGGACGGAGGGCGGTGGGGGCGCCCCGGGACCCGCCCCCCGCCTGGCACAGGTGCAGATGCGGGGTGTCGGGAGGTGGGTCCGGCACGGCCTCTCAGGACGCGGGCCCGGATCTGCGGGGGTCACCCGGGGAGCCACCTGCCAGGCAGAGGATCCCGCAGACGGCGCCCCCCCCCCGCCCCGCGCCCCGCGCCCCGCGCCCTTACCAGCCAGACGACGAGCGAGTAGTGGCCGCGCGCGGCGGCGGCGTGCAGCGCGCTCGTGCCGTCCAGGGCGCGCAGGTGCACGTCGGCGCCGCCGTCCTTCACCAGGAACTGGGCCAGGTGCAGGTGGCCCTCCCGGCAGGCCAGGTAGAGCGGCGAGGCGCCGCTGCGCGTGCGGCGGTTCACGCTGCTGGGGGGAGGGGAGGGCGGGGTTCGCAGGGCCCTCCGCGGGGTTCGGGGGGCCCTCCGCGGGGTCGCAAGGGCGGGGGCTGCTCCAGCCGAGGGCCCAGATCGAAGGGATCTGGGGCCTTTTGCTCCCAGCCCCCTCACTGGCTCAGGGGCCCAGAGGTCACCTGTGGGGTCGCACGGGTTGCGCACCGCCCACAGGCACCAGCTTGGGGGGGCAGGTGAGGGAGGGCGAGGACCCGGATGCTGGCACCCAGCCCCGCCCACTCCCCCATCGGGCTGTGCGCGCTGCTGGGGTCACCGGAGTGGGGGGCGCTTCTTCGCTATTTGGGGGTGACGCCCAGCGGGTCAGTGACGTCTAGAGCTGGGGCCTGCTCTGCGACAGAGGCCGTCGTGTGCAGGACACTAGGCATCCGTGGGCGCCCGGGCCTGGCGTGCGGCCCCGTGGAGGGGCTGGAGCGGGGTCCTGGCGTCCCCCACATCCGCCTCGGCCTCCACCTGCTGCTCCACAGCTGAGCTGTCGGGCCTTGTCGGGGACACACGTGGGGCCATGGGGACGGCCAGCCGTGCCCCTGCCAGCCCCTCGTCACTGTGTGCCTGCCCCCAAAGGCCCGCCTCCAAGGCCACCAGCCCGTCCCCCTGTCCCCCGCGGAACAGCCTCCCGGGGGCTGCCCGCCAGGTGGCACTCGCGACCTCACCCCCCGTGGGCCGCGGTCAGGAGCTTCAGGCAGGTCAGGTCGCCGCTGACCGCGGCGTGGTGCAGGGGCAGCGCCCCCTCCAGCGTCTCCAGCGTGGCCGTGTGGCCCTCACGCAGCAGCCACTCCACCAGCACGGGGTGGGCGAAGCGGGCGGCCAGGTGCAGCGGGGACACGCCCGAGGCGTCCTGGTCCTGCCGGGCAGGGCGGGGGTGAGCGGGCGGCGGCGGTTTGGCCAGAGCCAGCCCCGGGGACCGCACTGCCGGGGTCCCCGCTGTCTGAGAACTTCCGCCCCCCATCCCTCCCGCACGCCCCTCCCCCTTCCCCCTGAGGGGGCAGCCTGCCCAAGGCGAGAGGCTGTGCGGACACTCAAGGCCCCGTCTTCTGTGTCCAGCTCCCCCCCCCCCCGCCTCCCCCCTGCCATTCCCGGGTCCCCTCCCCGATCTCCGCCCTCAGGAAGCTCCCCGCTTGCCCCAGTGCCCAGTGGGCTTGGTGGCCGGCTACGTGTCCCTGGACATGGCCTCCTGGCCTTGGCCCCACCCCCCGAGAGCGGCCACACCGGCCACGGGTGTTCGGGGAGCATTTCCACTGCTGGCCGGGGGGACGCGGGCGCCTGGGGCACCTAGCCGGTGGGCACCACTCCCTCCGTGCAGGGAGAGCCCATGAGGACAGCGGTGCTGAGGCCGCGCCACACTCAGGCTGCCACGGGTGAGGCCTCCCCCTCCCACACCCAGCGGTCGCCCTGAGGCCCGCCCCGCTCTGTCCCAGCTCACCCTGGCCCTTCGCCCGCAGACGGGGGCCCTGGGCACGGAGAGGGCGGGCCCTGGAGAGGTGCCCCCACGAGCCCCAGAAACCCTTCCCTACAGTCAAGGCTCTCGCCCCACTGCCCCCAGAGGGACCCCCGGCCCCCACGCCCACGTGCCCGCCGCGGACCCATCCTGGGACCAGGCCCCGGGGGGCGGGTGCGGTGGGGGCCGTGGCAGGACGCCCAGTAGCACGGCCTGGAGCCCCTGCGGGGAGGGCCCCGGGCGGCGGGAAGGGGTGGTTTAGGAGGCGGCCTTGGCCTTCAGGGGCAGTGCGTTGCTTGGGGCGGGGCAGGGTCAGGGACCTCGGCACAGGACTCCCCGAGGGGGAGTCCTGGGTGGATGGAGGACACCCTGGCCCGTGGCCCGGGGACCCTCTGCCCTCGGAGACCCCAACCTCCCCGCGCCTGCCGGCTCACCTGCAGGCCGCAGCCCCCTTCGCGCACCAGCCAGCTCAGCTCGGCCAGGCTGCCGGTGGCGGCGGCGTCGTGCGCCGGGGTGGCCCCGTTGTGGGCCCGCTGGTTGCCGGGCAGCCGGGCCCGCTGCACCAGGAACTTGACGCAGGCCAGGCGGCCGGCCCGCGTGGCGTGGTGCACCAGGCCGGCACCCAGGGCGTCGGTGACACCTGGGCCCAGGGCGCCGGCCTCCAGCAGCTGCTCCAAGGCGGCCAGGTCCCCGTCCTTGGCGGCCGAGAGCGCCCGCTGCTCCTCCATCCTCGGGCCCGGCGAGCGGCCGGCGCTCGGGCCTGTGCTCGGGCCCCGCGTCCTGTTTCAGGCGAGGACGCAGCTCCCGGCTCCGGTTTCCGATAGCGGCGCCCAGGGCAGATGGGAGGCGGCGGAGTTCGGGAGAGGGGGGCCTTGGGGACCGGGCGTGTGGCCCTGCCTGAGCCAGGCCTGCGGCACCAGAGCTGCAGCGGGCAGCGGGCGTGGGGCATGGGGGAAGGGCCGCACCAGGTCCAGGCCGGGGGTGGGCGACGGCCCCACAGACGCTGCCCGGAGCCTGTGTCCCCCTCTCGGGCCGTGCCTGGCCTGCCCAAGACAGACGTCCCAGCTCCAGGGGCTGTTCACGGGTACACTTGTCCCTTCGAGAAAATGGCAGGCTCCCCAGTGTCTGAGTCTGCCAGTCTGAGCCTGACCCTAACCCCGCCGGCCCGTGGAGGCCCGGCCCATCCAGAGTGGGGCTCCTTCTGGGACGCTTACCACCGGGCTGTGTGGTCGGCCAAGGAGCCGGGGGCCTGCCTGCCCCTGGGGAAGCCACGCCGGTCCTGGCCCTCACTGACCCGAGGCCGTGGAGGCTGCGAGAACCGCAGGGCCAGCGGTGGGCACAGGGCCAACACCGGACAGGCTGGCTTCAGGGTGAGAGCCGGGGTCCCCAGGGCCCTGCCCTCGCCCACCCCCCAGACAGTGACAGGCTGTGGGGCTGCAGCTAACGGGCCCAAGTGCATTTTCCAGACTGTCCTCGTCAGGAACGCTGTCACCCACAGGTCTCGTGGGGGACCGAGAGCATGGCCGGACGCTGGGAGTGGGGTGCCGTGCGGCTTCTGGAGACACGGCCTCACGCGGAACGCAGGCTAAAGCACAGCCGTGCGCCCATGGGTGGGGGCTGGCACACCCATCCCGACTAGCGCACCCCGCCACCCCAAGGGACGTCCCCCAGAAAAGCCGCAAACACCCAATGCGAGCACTGAGATCTTTTATTAGTTCACGTAATTCCTGATATTTGTGTAGTTGTGTCGTTTGTTCCTTAAAACCACACGTTAAAAGTATTGTTTCATTAAAAAGTCATTCCTATGTAAATACGTCCTGTGTAAATACGTCCTATGACGTGACATCTGACGTGTAGCAGAATGGCACACGGCGCTTGTGACAATAAGGAATTCTCCTGCACGTGGGGTTAAGGTGAAAGCTGGTAAGGGACGAACTGGCTTCCCGCCCGGGAACCACCCGGAGTCACACAAGCCCTGGCAGCCCCGCCACTCAGCGACCCGCACGGCGACATCGGAGCCGAAACCCTGAGTAAGTGAGCACATGGGGGAGGCGGGCAGGGGCTGGAGGCTGCGTGTGGAGGCGCAGAGTGGCTGCAGCCGAGCGATGGGCAGGGCAGGAAGCGGGGACCCCCGAGCAGAGAGCGGGCCTGACTCTCCGGAAGGGGCTGGAGAGGCCCCGGAAGGCGAGGGCCCGGGGCCAGCCGACCCTCTGCGACACAGACGGGGACGGGGAGGCCACGATCGCAGCCAGAAACCAGGTTTCCTATGTCATGATAGCGACGGACAATTCATTGCAAGCGCCAGGATTTCGTCTTCTAGATAAAAACGCCACCTCCCAGGCGCGGGGCCGGGACAGGCTGGCCACTTCCTGGAGGGCGGCGGGGCCCAGCCGAGGAGTCAGCACTGGGACCAGCGGCGCCGTGCAGCCGAGGGCGGCCGTCTCGCAGGTGTGTGCTGGGCCTGTGCGGGCCTGTGCGCGCCCGTGCGGCTGTGCGCCCGGCAGACCCGCGAGCGGGGGCGGGGGGATGCGGGCTGGACCGAGTCACCACGATCGGTCACCGCGCTCGGTCACTGTGCTCGGTCACCGCTCTCAGACACTCGGGCCAAAACGGGCCTCCCGGGGGCGGAGGAGGTAGATGGGTCAAGTGAGTCAGACATATGGGGACAGAAAGAAGTGGAACTATGGGAGGAAACAAAAATAAAGATGACACTTTCCCCAAAAGGAAACAAAAGGAGCCCCCCCCACCCCAGGACACAGCGAGGGCGGGGCTCCCCGCGAGGTGGCGCTAGGCCTGGCCCTCCAGCCGGGCCACCGCCTGCTTCAGGTCCTGGACCACGAGGTCCACCTCGGCCCTGGTGGTGCTGCGGCCCACGCTGAGCCGCAGTGCGTTCTGGGCCACATCGAAGGGGATGCCACAGCTCAGCAGCACCGGGGACGGCCTGTAGGGTGACATGCTGGCGTCAGCGGGCCCGGGGGAGGGACACGGGGGAGGGCACAGGGGAGGGACATGGCCCTTCTGCTCTCGCCAGGCTCCCGCCCCCCGCAGACGAGCCCTGTCCTCCCTCGCTCTCCCGCCCCAGGCCCTCTGGGGCTGGGTGCTCCCCGCGGGAGGGAGGCCAGATCCCCTGCCCCAGGAGCACAGTCTTCCGGCCTGTGTCTGGCCAGGCCAGCCCTGGGGTGTGGGCTCCCAGCTCTCAGAGCTGCACACACACATACATGCACATATACATATACGTGCGCACACATGCACACACATGCATGCACCCATGTGCCTACACACATACGCATATGCACGCACGCGTATACACGAGCGCATACACATATGCATGCACACACACACGCACATACACCCGCACACGTGCACAGCGGGGTCTGTTCCCCACATGCGGCATCTGAGGCTGTGGCACGCCCGCCTGTTGCGGGGCACAGCCCAGGGCCCCATGTCCACAGGGTTCCGCCCGCTTGTCCTCGCAAGGGGCTCTGAGCCGGGTCCCGGTCCACGGTCCACCTGCACAGCCCGCAGCACCCCGGGTGCGGCAACAGCATGGTAGCCTGTGCTGTCGGGGTTACAGCGCCTGAACAGCGCCCAGACCAGTGCCCCCCGATACAGGCCCGGCGAAAGGGGGTGCCCTGCCTCACCTCCCGTCACAGAGAGTCTGAGCCAGAGGCCCCTGCGGCCTGTCTTGTCACAGGTGAGAGACTTTCTCCTCTCCTCATCGTGCGGCCACACTGGACACCTGTCCCTGTGAGCTGTGCTGCCAGCCCCTCCTCGTCCTCGTCCCCGCCGCCCCTCTGTGGCACTTGGCTGCAGACGGCAGCTGCCAGCTCGACCGCTCAGCCCGCGTCTCGGCTAATGGGCCATTTGGTTCCCCCAAGGGCTGTGGACAGCCCCCAGGCGCCCTCTGCACCGCGGTGGGACCGGCCTCGGCGCTCCTGACGGGGACTCGGGCTGTGCCGTCAGGCCCCGGCCCCTGCCGCCCCTGCACGGTGCTACCACTGCCGGGCACTGCCCCATCCACAGCCCCGTCCAGGCCACACGTGCTCGGCAGAGTCCTGGCCGGCCCCGGATAGCCTGTCACTGTCATGTGTGCGTCTCCGCGCTCCGGAAGCCCAGGCCGCCTCATCCCGTGCTGCCGCCACCTCCTGTAGCGCCCTCCATCCCCCCATCAGTGCCCCCCACCTCCCCCCATCAGTGTCCCCCCTCCCCCCATCAAGCCGTTCTCACTCCAGGGGCCCGATGCCTGTGCCTTTGCCTGGGGTGGGCCCACCACGCCCACCCGGGCCTGCCACCCCACCGCCCCCTGCACCCCGCTGTGTCACTCCCTTCGGGAGCCCCGCCTTCCTGGGGATAGAGTGACCCCGCTGCCCCAGCCCTGCCTGCCCCCGGCCCCCGCCCTGCCCGCCGCTGCTGGGCCCCTCCTGGCCGAGCGTGGCCCTGCGTTAGGCTGCAGCCTCCACCCCCCACTCCAGGGCCCGCAGAGGCTTTCTACGGGGTGGCCCCTGGCCCTGGGCTGTCTGGTCACCCCCCGCGTCCCCACCAAGCTGCACAGCTCCGTGAAGGGCCAGGCCCAGGCCTGGAGCATGGGCGCGCCCCGCAGAGCACTCACCGGTCCCCGAGGTCCGAGTGGCACGCGGCCCCCACGCTGGCCAGCAGCATCCGGCACTGCGCCAGCACCAGGCGGCCTGAGGAGACAGGGCGCGCGGCCTGAGGAGGGGGCGGGGGTTCCCGCCCCCCGCCCTCATGGCCCCCGCGGAGCCCAGCGCGCAGGCCCCCCCAGCGCGGTGAGAACACGGAGCGGGCTCCAGACTGAGGGCCCCCCTCTCCCGGCCGCAGAGTCGCAAGTGCTGTCCCCCCCACCCCCAAGCCAACCGCCCGGTGAGATACCCAGGTCGGGTCAGCCGACTCGCCTCCTACTTGTCCTGGCAACAACGGGCAAATCTGCACTGCGTTTTCCAGACGCAGACCCCTGGGGGCCGCCAGGAGGGACCCCGCCTCCTCCCCCAGGCAGAGAGAAAACAACACGTGTGTGAACCTGTCACCTTTACAGCGACACACGTCCCCACTGAACACAGAGTCTGCCCCCAGAAGGAGGGGGACGGGGACAGGGGAGCCTGGCTTCCCACAGCGAGGGGCGCTGATGCCTGCTTCTACCCCAGTGAGGGCGCCCCGGGGCGCAAGGCGGCCCCAGGTGTCGTCAGGGTCCAAACGCACCCAGGACGACAGACGGGGCAGTGGCCTCGTCGTCTGAGGAGCTGCCGTGCCCGGCAGATGGGGTTCGCTCAGGCCCTCCGGGCCACCACTGAGGACAGTCAGGAGCCCGGCCCGGCCCAGGACAGCTGCCGATCCCGGTCCCCGGTCCCCCTGGCATGTGCCCAGCCTGGCCCGGCCCGCTCCCGCCGGCCCCGCACTGGGGACAGCGGGGGGACACGGTCGTCACCTTGGAGCCGGGGTCCCCGGATGGAGAAGTTGCACGTGTTGGGCAGTCGCTCAACCCCGGGAAACCGGCTGTTGAAATGAACTTTCTTCCCAAACTCAGCCTGAGAAGTCAACGGAATAGTCACCGCCGGCTTCAGAGTGGGGGCCCCCCGCCGGCCCCCCGCCAACTGTGTCACTTAGACCCTTCCAGAAAACACCATCTCAGCCTCGACACTAAAACGACAATCTTGTTGCTGCGCGTCTGCTAGTTAGCGGCTGACGACGGAAAGCGAGCTTAGGAGAAAAAATCTGGACGCTCGCGGGCCTCCCACACCCCGTCCCGAGATGCGACCCCCCTCTGGTGCCCTGTACCCCGAGTCTTCGAGGGGGATAATCCCCCCCCGGGGCGCTTCTGACTCCCCAACGGTGTGTCATTCAATCCTTTCCTCTTTGCTCGTGACCCTGGTTGTCCCCAGGGTCCCCGGGCTCTGGGCCGCAGTCCTCACAGCTCCCCCCACCCCCGTCCCGTGCACTCGCATCCCTGTCCCTGCCGCGGGCAGAAGGCCAGGCCCTGGCGGACGGCACACTCACCGCCAGCCGCGCCTCCAGGTAGTCGCGCACGTCCCGCATGTGGGCCTCGTAGGCCTCGCAGTTCTCGGCCACCAGCTCCGCGGCCTGGGACACGGGGAGGAAGCACTCGGTCACCGTGAGGGACAGCAAAGGGCTCCCTCCCTAGGTGGCAGAGGTGACAACCCCCGATGACAGAGAGGGCACGTCCCTTACACTGCTCATTGTCCGGAGCGTCACACACAGTGCTTGTCCGGTGGCCCTGTGACAGGGGCCGGGATAAGCGCTCAGAGTGTCACCTGCCACCTGCCCCTCTCCCACAGACGCTTTATGAGACACTCCCCGCCACTGCCAGGCACGAGACGCCGCGGCATGCTGGGACCAGGAGGGACCCCGGCCCTCGGGGCACGTCCTGTCCCTTCTGAGACAGAGGACACACGAGCGGAGGGGAACCGCTCTGCCAGCCACCGTCCCAGGCGGCGGGGGTGTGGAGGTGGCACACAGCCACCACCGTCACGGCGGAGGGAAGGGCGAGGGTGCCCCTGGGATGGGGAGGGGACTGGGCCCCTCGTGGCAGTGGCCCTGAGCCAAGTGCCGCAGGGCACAGGCCCCGGGCGTCTGAGAACGGGCGGGCGGCTGATCTGCATGTCGCCCCATCGTCCTGGACGCCGCGTGGGGAATGGGGGACGAGCAGGTGGCGGTAAAAGACGGGGGGACCTGGGAGTCGGTGGCCGTGGCAATGGATGGGGCAGATCCCCGCCCCGCTGTCCTGTGGACGGGAAGGACGGGCCTCGCTGCTGAATCAGGTGCAGGGGTCAAGGGCAGGGTCAAGGGCACCTCCTGGACTACTGAGGCGAGAACCTGGATGGTGGGAGGTGCCAGGGGGAGAGGGGGACGATGGGGGTGGCGGGACACTGTGAACCAGGAGACGTGTCCAGCGAGCAGGTGGGGGCGTGAGTCTCCCAGGAGGACCAGGACCTGCCCTGGGAAGTCAGGTTCAAAGACCAGGAGGGCCGGCCAGGCGCAGGGGGAGCAAGCCGGAGAGGAGGGTCCCACCCCGCAGAGGCGGCCGTGGTAGGAACGAGGACGTGAGGACGCAGCTCGGCCAGCTGCAGCAAAGGGGACACTGGGCACGGCGGGAGGGCAGGGCAAGCGCTCGCCGGCCACCGCTGGGGCCCAGGAGCGCAGGGGACGCCGGAGGGGTGTGGACCGGGGAAGCACAGTGTCCAAGGCCGAGCAGCAGGAGGCTGCACAGGAGGGGACAGCAGCAGGGGACTCTGTAGGGAACGCAGGGGAGGGCTGGAAGCCAGCAGGGATGGGGACAGCGTGGAGGGGACGGTGTGTGTCCCCAGGTGGATGATGGGGCCAGAGGCTCAGGGCTTGGGTGTAAGCCGGGAGCCGGGAGGGGTCCCTGTGGGGCTCGGGATGGCGGAGCGACCGGACGCAGGGACGGCGCACGCCGGCAGCCCAAGCACGCCCCGCTGTCGGCTGTCTGGGGCGCCGCACCCCACAGGAGACAGGGAAAAAGCTTCCCCTTCGGCCTCGGGCTGCACGCCTCCTACCGTCCGCCTGCCGGGTCGCGAGCACCGTCTCCCCCAGGCGCCAGCGGTGAGGTGACAGAAGACGCTGGTCTCCGCCCCGGGGCCTGGCACGGGGCTAGGGGCCCCTCAGGCCCCTGATGGGAAGGGGGGCTCGGGGACCCTCAGGCGCCTGGAGCGCCCGCTGCTCTAGTGCCTGGTGTCTGGCCTGGCTCCTGAGGGCGGGCCTGACCCCCCTGGAAGTTCCCGGGTGACGGGAAACCCCTCACTCTCTACCCTTTGTCATGTCCTTTCACAGGAAACCCGTGACCCAGGCGGTACGCCTCCTCTGAGTCCCGCGAGCTGCTCCAGCCAGCTAACCAAACCCGAGGGGCTCGGGGGGGCCTCCAGTGACGGCCGGCGGGCCAGAGGTGCGGTGAAGCCCGGATGGGGCCTGAGTCGGAGGCGTGGGGCGTGCGTCCTGCGGGACCCGACGCTGTCCCCAGGCAGGCCGTGGCGGAACCGAGTTAAACTCGGACCCCGCTGGCGTGGCAGCTGCTCGCTGTGGGGGACCCCGCACCGTGTCGGGGCGCCGCGTGCAATGGCCGGGGGGGGGGCTCCTGCTCCCTCTGCCGCGGGCACCGAGGCTCACCTTCCCGAGGCCGGCGATCATCGGCGTGTTCTCCGTCCTGGAAGACAAGGGGACAAGGGGTCCCACCCTGTGTCATGCAAAGCAGGTGACACACGTCCCGGGACGGAATCCCGTCTACGTGAGACTCCTGTGTCCACATAAGAACGAAACCACACCGACAGCTTCCCTGAACCCGTGCCGCGGGGCTGCCCCGAAGCCCCCCCAACCCCGCGGGGTTCACGCGCCCCGCCCCGGGCCACGGCCTGCGCCCACGGGGGCCACACACATCGCGTGTCCCCAGGGACAGTTCTATCCCTACCCAATAGAACCCTGTCCTCCAACGGAGACCCAGAGCCCACGCTCTGGTCCCCACGGCCAAACCAGGGGGCTCCGAGGAGCGCACCCCGACATTCTCATCCGGAGCAGGGTGAACCCCACGTCCCTGGAGAGCGCCCGGCCCACCAGTGGCTCTCGCACCCACCCACCACGCCGAGGACCCCGTCAGAAAAGCAAACCAAACGCTGACTCAACAACTCCCTTCCTCGAAAGTTCTGGCTAAATGGAGTCTGCTCACGCCCTGGGCGCTGGCACCCGCCCATCTGCCCGCAGGCGACAAGGCACCTGAGCCCCGCACGGGACTGCGGGGACCCGGCCTCCTGGTCCCGCTCCGTCTAGGTGGTGGGTCCACTGTCCCCGGAGACGGGCGCTGGTCTGGGGGGAACCAGGAGCTCCGGGAGGGGGGTCCAGAGGCCTGGGGTGTCCTGGGCCCCGAGTCCTCCACCAGCTGTGGCACCCTATCCCCGCCCTCCCCCCGAACATGCCCTCACCTGTCCACGGAGGGTCAGGCCAGGGGCAAAGGCCTGAGGCCTGTGACTGCCCAGGGGTCTGCGCTGGCCGGCCAGGGCCCTGCGGGACAGGAGCCCCCCAGCACTCGGCCCGCCCCCCAGCTCCGCTAAGTCACGTGGACCCTGACCCCCTCTCCCCGTCTTTGCCGTCTGGGGCTTGGCACCTACTCATTGTCCTTTTCCCACTTTCTTAGGAAACCCGGGGCGCCGGCCCCTCACTCCCTGGCTGCTGCCGGGCGCACGTCACGTCAGGGGGACGCAGGCGTGGTGAGGGAGGAGGGGGCGCTTCTGCGCGGCCCCCATGCCTGCAGCCAGGAGGGGAGCGACGCCCCAGCCGGGAGGGACCCCGCGGCTTGATGCGGGGGCCGATGCTTCCAGCCCATTAGAAACGGAGACACCCCTCCCGGGCTGGGACCCGCCTGCGGAAGGACCAGGCCTGGGAGCCGCGCGGGCGGGCTGGACCCCCGGGGCCGGGCCGGCGCCGAGCCAGCAGCGGGCCCAGCCCGCACCTGCTCCCCACAGACGAGAAGCCGCCGCCCCGCAGGGCAGGGGTGCCCCCGGCGCTGCCTTACCCCGGCCTGAAATTCCGCTCCTGGCCGCCGCCGAACAGCATGGGGTGCAGCGGGGTGAGCGCGCCCAGCCCGCGCACGTAGAGCGCTCCGATGCGGGGGCCGTAGAACTGGAAGGAGAAGCCGGAGCTCCACTCAGCGGGCGTCCCCGGGGCCCCCCGCAGCTGTGCCCGCCCCCCGCACGGGCTCCGGGCCTGTTGTGGTCAGCAGAGCGAGAGGCAGGGCCGGTGCTGCACCCTCGTTCCCAGCGGGGTGGCGGCAGGATTTGTAAGGGACAAGGGCGGGGACCAGAGGTCGCCGAGGGCCTCTCTTAGTTAGGGGTCCATGTTTCAAGTTGAAATCACACAAGAACCTCAAGTGCCACCCGTGCCGGCCACACACAGCTCCCCCCCACCCCAAACCCTGGCTGAGCACCGCGCCTAACACCAGCGCTGGGGACACTGCGGGCGCCGGGCGTCCCCGAAGGTGACCGCAGGCCTCAGGGGTCTTCCCAGTGCACCGTTTCCCCGAGTCCACCGGGAAGGTGGGTCGCTAAGGCCGTCAGACCCGGAGCCACACCTCAGACCAACTTAGAGAAGTAAGTTCTCGGACCCACGTCTCCCATCCTTGGGGTGGGGGCTACGGCGGGCTGAGAGGGGTCTGCTCGGGCGCTCCCTGCTGCGGGGAACGCGCGCCACCTGGCGAACCCGCCTGCCTGTCTCACTGCGACCTCCATTCCCGCCCCCCTCCTGCCCCGTAGAGGTCGGGGTACCCCTGCGGGTGCCCACTTCTGTAAGCCCGAGGGCGGGGCGGGGAGTCGCCCGTCACCTCGTCCCCGGGCGCGGCCCTCGGCGGGCCCCGGGTGACAGGCGAGCGCGGCCTGCTGCGGGCTCCGCGGACGCACCTTGTGGCCCACGACGGTCAGGAAGTCCACGGCCAGCTCGGCCACGTCCACGCGCCGCTTCCCCAGGGCCTGCGCGGCGTCCGTGTGCAGCAGGACGGGGGGCAGCCCGGCCGCCGCCCGCCGCTGGTTCAGGGCTCGCACCCGCTGGCCGAGCTCGGGGATGGGCTGCGGGGGGACAGAGGGGGCTGAGGACGCCACTTTGACAAGGCGAGCCGAGGGACAGACCCGAGGGACAGAACCGAGGGACGCCCACGAGGACAGGCCGCGTAAGGAAAGGCGGGTGCCCGCAGGAGGCGTGCGGGTGCCCGTGGGAGGCGTGTGGGTGCCCGCGGGAGGTGTGTGGGTTCTTAGTGGGGCGTGCGGGTCCGTGGGAGGTGCGCAGGTTCCCAGGGGAGGCGAGCGGGTCCCCGCGGGAGGCGTGCGGGTCCCCAGGAGAGGCGTGCAGGTGCCCGCGGGAGGCGTGCGGGTGCCCGTGGGAGGCGTGCGGGTCCCTGTGGGAGGCGTGCGCGTCCCCGCCGGGCCAGCTGGGGCCAGGCGGGGCGACTCACCATGACGACGCCGGTCTCGTTGTTGGCCAGCATGACGGTCACGAGGCACGTGGCCGGGCGCACGGCGGCCAGGATGTCGTCGACCTCTGCCCGGCCGCTCACCTTGGACACCGGGACAAAGGTGACCGCTGCGGCAGAAAACGCAAGACCGAGGTGAACCCCAGGAAGTGCCGTCGTGATGGTCCGTTTAGACGCGGGTTAACAGAATGAGCGTGGACTTTATCAAGGGCTCAGAACAGCGCAGAGGACGACGAGCCCCGCTGGGACCCGCCGGGAAGTGACCCCAACTCTTCTAGTGAAGCTTCAATGGGGGGCTCATTTTGTGGGACACGCCCTCCTTTCTGCTTCTCGGGGACCCGCGAGGGGACACCGTTCGCTCCCTTAAGGTCCCCCTGAAATGAGAGCAGAGGTGTAGTTCTAAACAAGGGGTACCTGTGGGCAGGCATGTCTGAGGAACCCCCAGAAAGACGACAGGAATGGCATCCCATTAATAGGAATGAGGGGGGCTCCACTCTGAACTCTTAAGGGTGTGGCTGGACCCAGTGACCGCCAAGTTCAGGGTGCACAGCACCGAGCAGGGCAGAGGCCCGCTGCTGGGTGCCACCGCGTGTGGGGGAAGGGCCGAGCTCACGCACCCGCCACCCCAGAGAAACGAACTCGCGTCACACACAGACACGCTCGTCACGGCATCAGCGCGAGGCCAAGTGGTCATTGAACGGTCATCAGCTGACGAGCGGGTGAAGGAATTGTGACTATCATCACGTGAAACGGATCTTTCATCCACGTGAAGGAATTAGGTGGTGATGCCCGTGGGTGGACTTTGAAGGCGGACGCTGAAAAAAGTCAGTCATAGAGACTGCGTATCACGTGACCCCTTTTGCAGGAAAGGCCAGGAGTGGGGACTCGAGGAACAGAACGGGGATTCGCGGTTGCCTGGGGGGGGAGGGCAGCGGAGCCTGTTGCCTCTGAGAAGCGGGACAGGAAGGGGGAGGCGGGTGACGAAGCTTTACCTTGCACTTAAACTGCTTCCACCCCGTGGACGGTTACACTTTGTAAACAGTTGGATCATTCGAAACAAGAGGTTAAATGCAACAGTAACTAATGGATCATTCGAAACAAGACGTTAAATGCAACAGTAACTAATGGATCATTCGAAACAAGAGGTTAAATGCAACAGTAACTAATGGATCATTCGAAACAAGAGGTTAAATGCAACAGTAACTAATG
>PVKZ01006422.1:0-35389 GCA_004027375.1 Macroglossus sobrinus | reverse complement strand
CGGCAGGCGCAGGGCACAGCAGCCCAGCCCCTCGCCCTCTGCGTTCTCTGGCAGTCTCGGGGTCAGGTTTTCGTGGGACAGACGTCACCCCCCTGTGAACAGAGCAATGGCAGGAGGAGATGCCATTTTGGCCAGAGCTGGCAAGGCCCGGGGTGTCAGACTTTCCCCCACGCGTCCAGAAAACCACCTCTCGTGTCCCGCGAAACGTTTCCTGGGAATCCGGTCTTAGCCCCCTCCTTCTGGAAGGATCTCGAATGGAGGGGAGCAGCTGGGATTCTGGGGGTCCCCTCAGGAGGGCACTGCCAGCCTCACGCTTGTGTGTGTGGACACGGGATCCCTTCTCGTCGTGCTGGGTTTTCGTTCTGCAGGTGTGCTCACAAGATGTGTCTGCGAGACGGGTCGGGTAACCTGGAGTTAGGTGACGCCGGGGGCGCTCGTCCTCAGCTGAGAGACCAAAGTGCCAGCCTTTCCTTGCGTTTTCTGAGCCCCCAGACCATAACCCAGGGGCGCAGTTTTAGGGCTGGCTTCTCCAGGGCTGCCCCGGCCGTGAGAAGGTCCTCGCCCTCCAGCCTTCCGTCCCTCGTCCCCGTCTGTCCCTGTCCTTTGTCCCCGCATCTCTCCTCGTGACGGGAGACTGGTTTCTGTGTCGTCCCCAGCACGCGCTCACAGGCCTCGGGCGTCGTGGGCAGGCCAGGGGAGCAAAGCCACACGGCGTCCGGCCTCGCGGGGGGTTCATGAGCGAGGGGACGGGGGTGACAGCCCCTTCGAGCCCTGCTGCCAGGCGCGGAAGCCGGGAGGGAGGGGACGTTCCGTCCGTCTGTCCACACTCCCTGTGCACACTCGGGTGAGCTGCTTCGCTACCATCTTCCTGTGCCTGTCACCGCTGCCCCGCGCCCGTCACAGCTGCAGCGGCCGGGGGCGAGTCCTCCTCCCCGCTCCAGCCCCTGTCGGCGTCCCCTGCTCTGTCCCAGCCCGCCCCACTCCACCCGCATGCGCCTCCTCATCAGGGACGCGTCCCCAGGCCCCAGGTCTGGCCTTCCTCGCCCGTCCCCAGGCTCCTCAGACGCCTTTATCGTCACACGTGTGTCACCCTCTGCCTCGTTTCTCCCACAGCTCGTGCTTCTCCAGGTCCTGAATCAACGCAGCGTGATGAAGCCCCTCTAAGGGTGACCGCCACGTCACCTCGTCCCCGATGCGACGTCCCCCTCCCCCGTGGCGGTTCCCGAGGCCGAGGGCGGGCCCCCCACGTCTGGGGCGCCACCAGTGGGGTCCCCAGCGCGCCGTGCAGAACCAGGTGCCAGGACCGAGAGCACCCCAGCTCCTGCCTCCCGGGGAGAGGACCCCTTCTGGCCCCAAGAAGGCTGGCGTCCAGAGTCGCCTGCCTTGGCTCCCCATCTCCCCCCAGCTCCCCTTCTGGCCCTCCTGTAACTATCTCCGTGTGGGTCCTGAGCCTCTGTCTCCACCCACAGGGGCTGGTCAGGGGTTTGAGACTAGGGGACACCGGGGGAGCCCCGCGCCAGCTTAGGGAGTGGAGAGGACCCCCAGTTAGGGTCAGAGGGCGCATACGTGGGCTCGCAGCAGGCGGCGAGGCTGGACGGGGCTCTGGGCCCCTCGGCGCTGTCTGTCAACCTCGCCCTTCGTCACCAGCCCTCAGCGGATCCCCACGGTGCCTTCAACGAAAGCGTCTCAGAGCAGGGAGGGGACGACAGCCACCCCACGGAGGCTGGATGACGAGGCTCGGGGTCCCCGCCAGCGAGGGTGCTCTCCCACCTGGGGGGACCCCCGGGGATCCCCGTGGAACCGGGGTGGGGGGCCCTGCAGGAACCCACGGTGGAGGGCGGGCCTGCCAGCACCCCGGTTCACCGGCTGCAGCTGGTGGCCTCGTCCGGGGTCCGGGGACCCGGCTGGCCCCCCGGGGGGGGTGTGACCCCGCGACACCCTCTGGGCCCCGTCATGCGTTAGGATAAAAGCAGGAGCGTGCGGGCTCCAGTGCGGAAACACCCCAGCCCTCGATTATACGAGGATCCTGGCCTTCCCTTTGAAGTCTGTCCAGGAGCGCTGGCTCGTAAAGCCCGTGATTAGGGAACCGGCAGCTTCGAGGAGATGCTTGATGTGTCAGACGTTACGAGGGCGCACACAAAAAAAAAAAGAAAAAAAAATCCTGACCTGGCATCATCCGGGCACCATCCCTCCGCCCCCACCCCCCGTTTCCTAACGTCCTGGATTAAAACAGCTTGAATCACGATCCGTTTTCATCCTGTTCATGCCCGCACGACGTGTAGGCCGAGGGGCCCCTCCAGGCCGGCTGCACCCCGGAGTCTGTACGATAAAGATCCTGGGGGGGAGAAGGGTCCCCCAGTCCTGGCGACACGGGGGACGTCCTCATGGAACGATCACAGAGTCTGCCCCCGTGTCCTTCCCCTGCGTCCTGGGGCGTTCAGAACTGATGAGTTTGAGCCTGAACTTGACCCCAGAAAAGGGCCCAGGCTCGGGAGTGGCCCCCCGTGGGTCCCCAGGGGCGGCAGCGAGGTGACTGGGGGAGGGGGAGAGACGGGGAGGGTGCCAGTCGCCGGCCAGAATTGGGGAGGGCCGTTGTAGACCCAGAATACGCACGCCCCCTGCAGGGTGCAATTATGCAGCTCCACTGTATACATCAGCCAAGCGGGTCTCAAACCCGAGTGAGCGTCCCAATCCCCCCCGCCCGGAGGGCCCGTGGAAACCCCCCGGAGCCCCGCCCCGATGCGGCAGGCCTGGGGCGCCCCGGTGACCCGGCTCCCACCGGTCCAGGGGGTGCGGGCCCTTCCTGGGGGGTGTGGGCCCTTCCTGGGGGGTGCGGGCCCTTCCTGGGGGGTGCGGGCCCTTCCTGGGGGGTGCGGGCTCTTCCTGGGGGGTGCGGGCCCTTCCTGGGGGGTGCGGGCCCTTCCACGGCGAAAGGCAAGAAACGAGAAAATGCCACGAGCCGCGGCCGACCCCGCCTGCCTGCTCGGCCCGGAGCTGAGGGTGCAGTCAATCTGGGGGTTCCAGAAGCCGCACACAGAGGGGCTCCCCCGTTTTTACGGGTCAGGTGCACAACCTGCCCGCCTCCCACCACGGGACGAGCCGACCCCACGGCCGGGCCCCTCTGTCCCCCGTTACCTTTGGTGACGAGGCCATCGAAGCCGGCCACCTGCGGTCCCCTCACCCTGCGTCACCGTCCTTCTGCCAGTCTGACAGCTCATAGAGAAGGCATCGGCGAACGTGCAAAGCGACCGCCCCAGCCTGCCCGGGGTGCGGGGGAGGGGGACAGGGTGACCCCCGCTGCCCCAGCCCGCGTGAGCTCGGCCCAACCCGCAAGGCGGCTGCCAGCGCCACGTCCTGCTGTCCCCGCGTGCCGATGGCGGGTGGCAAACAGCTGGCCGGGCAGCCCATCTGCGGCCCACAGCGACCACAGCACCCCCGAGTACTCTCCCAGCCCCTGGAGGCGGCCGGGGCTTTGGGGGTGCAGGTGGGGGGCTACGCGGGTGTTACCTGCTTTAAGAAAAAATAAGGTAAGTCATATTAAGAAACCAGCGAGGACGGGAGTGTGGCTTTGCATCGTCTGGTCTGGGGGCCACCGCCGTGGGGTGTCAGAATCGTTCCTTCCTTTTTCTGAATAAAAAGGTTTATTGAGTTATAATCATTGGATAAAAACCAGCGTGTATTTAACGTATATAATCGGATGGGTTTGACGGTTCTCACCAGAAAACAGAAAAACAGGCCACTTCACAAAAAAACAGGGAAGGCCCAAAGCGTCCCCCCCGCCCCAATGCGACAGGCCGCCACGCACGACCAGGACCGAGGACAGGGACGGAGGACGCCCGTGGGGTTCCGGTCTCCAGGGCCGGGTGGCCTTGCGGGGCGGAGGGGGGAGCAGGTCGGGACGCGGGTGGCGAGGACAGTCGAGGCGTCCCTGAAGGCCCGAGGGGGCTTCCCGGGGGAGGCCCGGCGTCCCCCTCGCTCCGCGGCCCGGCCCGGCGGGTCCCGGGCGGTGGCGCAGGCGGCCGGCCCTGCCCACGCAGGCCATGTCCCCTCCCCGCGAAGATGCCACCAGATGCCACCTGCCCAGACGCAGGCTGGAGGGAGCAGGTGCTCCATGAAACTTCTGGGCTCTCTGAGTACTTTTTTCTAGAAGAATCCCCAGCCGGGCGGGCTGGGGTTGTGGACAGCTCCTGGCCTGCTGCCCCCCGAGTCTGATATGCTTGTGGGGAGTAAAGGACAGACATTACAGACGGCCGGGTGCTGAGTCCATGGGGTGTCTGATGCTCCGTGGAATAAATATTCTTTGCCAAACACGAAAAGAAACCTCGTGTGCTCGCCCGCCCGGCTGTTCGTTCTCTGAGGGCTGCGTCTGTGTTTCCGTCCCTTGGTTTTTGATTCCAGTGCCGAGTCTGGCACGTCGCGGACGTCCAGGCGCTGGGCAGAAGCTGTCACCTCTCGCGGGGCGACACCCCTCGCCTTGGCCACCTGCTCCCCGTCCTTCCTAAGCACAGAAGACGCTGGTGACACAGGCCTCACGCGTCCTGGACTGACCGGGCTTCGCCGTGTGACTCTGGGCCAGGCATTTGCCGAGGATTATAGATGAGCCGGGGACCCCCACCCCGGCCTGCCACACGGTGACTCTAAAGCTCCAGAGGGGACGGGGACCCCGGGGGACAGACACTCCCCTCCCCTCCCCCACCCCGGCTTACTATGAAAAGCGGGAATCCAGGCCCGCCCCCCGGGGTCTGGGGGCTCAGCACCCTCACACTCACTTTGTGCGTGAGCAGCAGCTGTGAAAACACCGGCTTAAGCCTCGCTAATCGCTTTGTCGCTTCTCCCAATTACTCCAGGCCCCCTTTGCCACAGAAGTTAACGGCGAGCGGGCGTTTCCAAGAAGCCTCCTTTTCCTTGTCTAATTAGATTAAATCCTTGAAAGGTGATTCTACACGTTGCTTTCCCCCTCCCCCGCCCCCCACTGCCCCATCAGTCAGCTGGAAATTACAGGGTCTTGCCTGTTCCGCCTCTAGGGTCAGCGAGCCCCTCACCCCCCATCCCCGGACGCCCCATCCGCCCACCCGGGTTGGCATGAGCGGCTGTCCGTGGTGGGGAGCCCGGGTCAGCGCACCCAGATGCATGCAGGGTGTGCTTCTGAGAGCTTGGCCCCTGCCACCTGTAGCAGGTGAGACCCGGGGCTGGCTCACTCTTTCTAGTTCTTTCTGCTGTGGACTGGGGACCAGATGCCCCTGCCCAGGGAGTCCCTGAGCCGGTGTCTCTGATCTTCCTCTGAGGTGAAGCTCTGGACGATTTAAACACCAACAAATCCGGGGGATTTTATCTCAACGCTGCCATCCGGATGCAGTACTCTGTTGTGTGTGTGTGTGTGTGTGTGTGTGTGTGTGTGTGTGTGTGTGTGCGCTTTCTGCTCCTTACTTTTGAGATAACACACACGTGTGTTAGAATGTGTCCCCCCGGACGTGTGACAGGTTTGGGGGAGCCTCAGGGAGCCTGGCCCATGGCATCGAGTGTGAGCAAACTTGCTTTGCCCAAGCATTTCAAGACTCATCACCTGTCAAGGGACTGTGCCCGGTGACCCATTTAATTACTCGCCGTTATTCACGCACCATCCCAGCTCACCACCCGCTTCGATGCCAATAATCCCTGCGTGCATGTTTCCAAGAACCTTTCTTATTTCCAAAGAAGTATAGACTCCCAAGATATACACAAAATACAAATATATGAAGGCAAAAGAAGTGCCTTCTCTCTCCCTCCCGTCTTAACGTCGAAGGTGGATCCTTCCAGCTCCTTCTCCGCTCATCCACGTGTGTGTTCACGTTTACAAAACCATCCCTCTGCGGCTTGCCGACTCTGCTCGTAGGAACCGTTCGTGTCGCCTTGTGTAGGCAGGTCGAATTCTTCTTAACGGCAATATAATATTCCACAGTTATTTTATTTTATTTATTTATTTTTTTTTGCCCCCTTTCAACTGTCGTGCATTAAGTGTCTTCCGAGCACCACGAGCTGGACCAAGAACCGGCGACGTATCAGAAACCAGGCCTTGCCTGTCGTCTGTTCCTTCCTGGTGTCTTCCTTGAATCGAAAGTGTCCAGCGTGTTTCCCGAACGTCAAGGGCGTTCGTTGTCTCGGGCTGGAATTTGCTTCCCGCGTGTGTGCGTGAGACGCGACAGTCCTGAAGGTTTTAACACCGTTGTTTTATCTCTGTGTGCGCGTGCGTGCGAACGCATCTTTTTTGGTGCCGATTAAAAATTGTAGACACCACGACCCTCTTTCTGCCCTTAAGTACTCCGTCCGCCCTGTATCCAGGAAATAGGACATGCTTCCATTGAACCGTGATGCCAATCTCGTCCCTAAGAAGGTAACGGCGATTCCGCAATCTACGTGACATCCAAGACTGTGACATCAAATGTCCCCAAGAATGCCTGTGATCACCGTTTTGATATTATTTTTTAATCAGGGTTCTGATCGGGGGGTCACACGTTGCATTTGGTCGGGTCTCTCTGACCGGGAACAGCACCCCTATATTATTCATCCTTTTTTTTTTTTTTTAAGAGTCCGGAAGAGTTGCCTTGGAGAACGTGTCCTGTGCTGGATTTGCGTGACTGTCTGTTCCTGATGTCACTTAGCTCGTCTGTCGGTGTTTCCTGTGGGGGAGCCGGAAGCCAGCCAGGGAGGGGGGGAGGGAGGCTGGCTTTCGGGGTACAGGATACTCAGAGTTCAGACACACTTTAAGAGTTTCATCTCCGAAGACCACTAAACACAGACAGTCCCCACGCCTTGGGGACACACGGTTAATCCGCTCGAGCGTGACACGGGCAAGGATCCCTTCTCGCCCCGAAAAGCCTTAATGAGGCGAACACCTGGGCCGCGGGCTGGGACGTGCTTGTGTCCCCTCCAGCACCGGGCTGGTGTCCGGGGCTGGTCAGCACCTGATCCCACTTGCATTTTTCTTACCCGTGGTTTCATTTCGGCTGAAGGGAGATGAGACGATGGTCCAGCCGGGGGAGGGGCGGCCCGGCCAGGCCTCTCTGTTCCACTCGGAACGGAGGACTCGGACCTCAGTTCTCCACACCGTGGCCGTTTTTCTGCCTCCCACGATCCTGTAGCTCCTCTCAGGTCACTGACCGATTAACCACGTGAAAAACGGTCCAGCTGGAGACGCTCGATTCTCTGTGCGCACTCCCTCCCACGCGGCCATCTCTGGATGCCACTTTAGACTTGTCCCCACCCTGTAATAATAAAGAAACCGTCTTTCCTGACGCCGTGTCGTATCGGGGTGTGATAAAGAGAAAACCTGGGGACCTGTGCTCTCCGCGGGGACCCCGAGTTCCCCGGGACGGGGAAGTAGGCGGGCTCCCGCTGCGTCCTAAGCTGTCGAATCTCCTGGGGCTGTCATTTCTCTCTGTGCTAGGCGACTTTGGGGGCCCTCGTGGCCCTAAAGCTGTGATTGTCGATATTAGCCACAGTGCTGGTGTGCACGTGTGTGTGTGTGCGTGTGTGCGTGTGTGCGTGTGTGCGCAGTGTCCATGCTGTAGTTCATTTAACTCTTCGTAATGGGTCTCTCGGGCGGGCACCCTATGCCCGCAGGGGGCTAAGCGACTCGCCTTGGACAGCCTTGTGGCGTCCTCTGCAGCCACGCGGGACTCGGAAGCTCCTGGCTGACGTCACCGTTTCTGGCGTGCCTCAAAGCAGAGGGCACAGTGGGTCTCACTGTGACGGAAGCCACCTGGCTGTGAGTCACCGTGTCCACGCAGACCTGGGCCCCCAGCTTCCGGTCGACGCTCTGGCCGGGGGTGGTTACACAGCAGAGTATCCGGTTCTCGTCACACGTCTGGTGGGTGACAGCTGGGGGCCACAGGGGGAGAGCCCAGTGCCACACATACACCCAAGCAGCACCCCCCGGCCAACACCCCACGCCTTCTGCCTCGGCCACCTCCATGGGGCGTAAAAGCAGCATCTCTGGCTTCCAGACATCGCCCTGCAAGAAAACTGGCCATCGGTTTTATTGGCACCCTCCTCACTGTGTCACCGTGATGGGTTGAATCACAGGACTCACGGTGACATAAGGCAGCGAGCCCGTCCACGGGTCTGGAGGTGATCGCCTGTGTGTGCTTCACAGAGGGCTGGCCTCCTGCGGGCACATGCAGCCCGGACACCGACGGCGAGGACAGCATTCGAGGGTGGGGTCTGGCGTCCTCATCCATCAACCACTGGTGGACACCCAGCTTTCCTCCAGATCGTGGCTGCTGCAGATAATGCTACAATGAACATAGGGATGTATGTGGGTCTTTTCAAAGTAAGTGTGTTGGCTTTCTTCAGATAAATACCCAGAAGTGGGATTTCGGGGTCCTTCCTTTTCCTGCTGGTACCCCTATGAGGCCAATGCTGGTATTCGCGATGTTGTCCCAGAGGCCCCTTAAACTCCTCTTATTTGGGGGGATGGATTCTTTCTTCTCGCTGCTGTTCTGATTGGGTATTTTCTACCACCTTATCTTCTAAATCGCTGATTCTACCTTCTGCTTCATCTAATCTCCTGTTGGTTTTCTCTAAGGTATTCTTCACGGCAGTTATTGTAGTTTTCATTTCTGACTGTTTGTTTTTTATCTTGTTTTCTGTCTCTATTTCTGTGTTTCCGATCTCTTTGTTAAAGTTCTCACTGAGTTTATCCACTCCTCCCCTAAGTCCATGGAGCGTCCTTACAACCAGTGTTCTGAACTCTGCATCTGGGAGATGGCTTGTCTCCATTCTGTTCAGTTCTTTTTCTGGAGCTGTGTTCTTCTCTGTCATTTGGGACGTGTGTCTTCGTGTCCCCATTGTGGCTGCCTCCCTGTGTGTGTTTCTATGTATGGGCTGGGGCTGCTGTGTCTCCCAGTCTTAGCGTGGCCTTAGGTAGCTGGTGTCCTGGGGGGCCCGGTGGTCCAGTCTCCCTGGTCGCCAGAGCTGGACACATTCCTTGTGTGTCCCTCCGATAGATTGTGTGTGCCCTCCTGTTGCACGTCAATGAGAGGGATTGATCTCCCAGATGATTGATTGTGAGGACTGGCCAGTGAGGGGCTGACCCTGTGGAGCAGGATTCGCTTTCATAGGGCTCTGGGGCCTGTCCTGTCTGCCCCCTGGGTGTGTCAAATGCAGCCCCAGGTGTTGGTCTGGTCCGGTCTGAAGCCGGCCACCAGACGGGCCAGCCTTGAGGCCTCCTGGGAGGGGCTCCACTGCAGGTCAAGTTCAGCGGTGGCCTGTACCCTTCCCAGGACCAGCTACCAAGAGTCACCAAGCACTCTGCACATGGCCACCACCCATAGTGGACTCGGAGGCCTCTGGAGAGGTGGGCCCCTGCTAGTGCCAGCCTTCAGGCTGCTCAGCAAGAGCTACAGGGTGCGCTGAGGCCGGATGCTGCTTGTTTGTGTGTCACAGACAGTGAGAGCTTCTAGGAAAGTCCTCAGCATGCACTGAGACAGGCCGTTTGTAAGGAAAAGCCACTGGAAGCAGCTTGGGTGGGTCCAAAAGTCGAAAGGGCCAGGGGTCACCTGTCTTCTCCAGGTTGATGGAGGCTCAGATATGTCGCCGCCTATATCTGCTCACAGAGATGGGGAAGAGCTCAACCAAGGGACACTGGCCTCTGCTGGCACTCTGCCTGGGAGAACGCTGCCCCTCCAGCCCTGGCCCAGAAGCCAGACAACTCAGTCCCTCCCCATGTGTCTCTGGCACCTTTTGAGCAGCTGCCCCAGCGCTGGAGCTCAGAGTGAGCGAATCCATCAGCAGTGAGTCTGCGGGGGCCCCTTGAATCCGTGACTCTCGCAGCCCTCCGCATCACTCAGCAGCCATCTCCACTGGTTTGCACAGCCAGAACGGTGGGGACTTCTCTTCTTGGCTCTGGAACTCTGGGATGGGGACCCCAGTGTGGATTAGGACCTTGCCCTCCTCATGGGGACCTCGCAGCTGAGACCTCCCTCCCGGTTCTCAACCACCACATGTGGGTGTGGGACCAGCTCATTCCACATCTCTGCCCCTCCTACCAGTCTCAAGCGACCTCTCCTGTGTGTTCCCAGTTGTAGGATTTCTGCTCGGCTAGACCTCAGGTGACTCCCAATGATGGCTGTTCTGTAGTTTAGTTGTCATTTCAGTGTGGTTGTGAGAAGAGGCGAGCATGGCATCGACCTACTACGCCAGTTGGCACTTTTAAATGTCTGGGAGAAATGGCTCTGAAGGAGTTGATGCCTCTGGAATAACCAGTGGGTATGGTGAATTGACCAGGGCAAACTGGAGAGCTGTGGAGGTCCTTTTCTTAGGAGAAGTGTATGTCCATTGGCCCCCAGAGAAGACTGGGCCCTGGCACTGAAGCTCTCAGAAATGGACCCACACCCAGTTTTAGTTCTAGGCTCCCAAACAGAGCCCACGGAGATGCCAAACCAGCATCTATGGGTTGGCTTTGGAGCCTCTTCGAATTCATTGCAGATTGTGTGCCAGCATAAATGTGTGCTCATACAGAACTGTGGGGACTTCTCTTGTTGGCTCCGGAACCCTGGGATGGGGACCCCTGTGTGGGTTGGAACCTTGCCCTCCTCATGGAGACCTCCGTAGCTGAGAACTCCCTCCCAGTTCTCAACCACCACATGCGGTGTGGGACCAGCTCATTCCATGTCTCTGCCCCTCCTACCAGTCTCAAGCGACCTCTCCTGTGTGTTCCCAGTTGTAGGACTTCTGCTCAGCTATCCCTCAAAGGTCTACTCAGCTAGAATGCTCAAAGGAATCGATGACCTCCCAAATGTGAAGTACAGAAAGATCAAGAAGTTAATGCATTCTAGGGAAGAAGGATTTTGGGTCCACTGTTGAAATAAACAGAGAGGTATTCTTTGCCAATCGTTGCGTAGACAGCCTGTGCAAAGCCAATTCCAGTCACTCGATGAGCATCATTCTTACTTTCCTTGTAATTCCTGGACCCAGATCCTCCCTTGGTACCACTTTTCCTAGCCAGCTGGTGCTTTCTTCCAAATGCCTCGAGGTGCCTCTCAAGTTTTGGAGGGTGGCCAATGCCACAACTCCAGAAACTCACTTAACCTTCCCAGGCCTCCAAGGGGCCGTGAAAGACTAAGTTATCACAAAGCCTCCTTTTTCTTTCCACATTGTTTTTGTGGATTTTTACAATGCTTTTTTTTTTTTTGTTCTCCATCATATTTCCTTAAAGGAATCTAAGTATCTGATTTTGTCAAGATGCAGGGTGGGAATGTTTTGAGCAGCTCGCACATGTCATTCTGGCCAAATATTCCAGAGGAGACTGAGCTATTCAAGAATCAGTTGGTACAATCATCTAATTCCCTGAGGATTAAACAGAGGAGGGTTGCTGCTTGCTTCATTGTTGATCTGAAATGCAGATCTTGCCTCCAGCATGGAAACCAGCGAGAGACTCCAGGACTGGCTGTCTTTGGGTGATCAGGGTGGTTCCTTGAGGGTTTTATGGACTCAGGTACTACCATCCTAAGATCGCTTCCCTACTCGTGACAAGAGCTGGGACCATTTTGGTGTGTGATGGCTGTCGTTGCTATATGCCAAGGATATCCTTGATGTGAGTTGGTTGTATTGTGATTTTTCTTTCTGTTACCACAGTGACCCAATGTTCATTGTTCCAGTTCATTCCAGTGTTTTTTTCCGGTGGTAAAGCCTCTGAGGCATGAGGTCCAGCTGGCCACTGACAGGAGCACGCCTGCCCGCCTTGCTGGAGCTGGGTATGAGAGGTACTCGTGTATCTCCACGTTGAAGCTGGCGCTTCTCTAGCTCCGAGGCTGTGTTTGTCCCCGACTACAGCAATTCCTCAGACTTTCTCTTTTGGGTGTCTTTCCCAGGAGTGCAAATGATCGTGGCTCTCGGTTGTTAGCTTCCGATGGGCTCCTGTGTTGACAGAGGTGTCCACACGAGTTTGCTGTGGCCTTGTCACCGTTCATGGCTCTACTCCGGTGGCCACGGCGCCTTCCCTCCCAGCATGGGAACCCAGGTTGGCACTTCTGAACACAGGATTCTGTCTGGTGGCATGTGGCAGCAGAAGTCATCGCAGTTTCTTGATTGTGGCCTTGAGGGGGGTCACAGATGCCATCAGAGCCCTGCAGCCCAGAACTCGGAGGGAGCAGGGTCTTCCCCGGGGACCTGGGAGCAGAATCAGTGGAGACGCAAGGAAAGGGTGGTCCAGGGAGGTGATTGACAGACGAGAGGAGACAGGAGAAGAGCTTGAGCCCAGGCCCAGGGCCAAGGACACACATAGCCTCGTCAGATGGGGGGCCCTCGCTGGATCTGGGAGGCCAGAGAGAGCGGGGTGCCCTCAAAGTGTCTCTGTGGGTGCCAGGTGGGAAGTCTTATGTTGAGAAGGGCCAACAGCCAAATAAACAACCAGCACGATCCTTCCAGCTACGTGTCAACCCCTTGGATGAAAGTTCATCAGGTGTTGAACTTGACCGTCACCACCCCAGGGGGAGTCTTCACAGGCCGATGTTCCCGTGGACCAGAGAAGGAGACGGACGCTCAGAGAGACCATGTGAGGTGCCCAGGCCCCTCTGGCCATGCAGTGGCGGAGCTGGGCCTCCGACGTGCAGTCCCACTCACTCCTTGCCCATCAGCTCATCCACCCGCCTCTGTCTAGGGCCATTTTCTTGTCTTCGAAGCAAAGCGAACTCAGTGACTTGCGCCTGAACTATTTCTCCAGGCGGATCGGAATCCTCTTGATGGGACCTCTCAGACTGTGCGGAAGCTGCTAACTTCAGAAGTGGAAAGAGATAAGGAGGAACGAGATGGGGCTTCCTGATTGGTGAGATCGCTCTTGGTCACCCCTCACGGGAGTTTCGTCATCTCCCATCTCTCTTGTAAGGGTTCCCGAGCAAGTCACATCCTCGGCATCCCTCAGCTGTGCAGCTGAGAGCCAGTGCCCAGCTCATGGGGGATTCGGACTTCAGACTCAGGCCAGAGAGCCTTGGGCCAGCCTGACCTCTGACCTCTCAGACCTGCCTGGATTTCTATGACACATCGATGGGTGAATACAGAGAAGCTGTCACGTGACTCCCCGTCTGCCACTCCTTGACTAGGAGACAAACATACTTATCAGGCCACAGAGTCAAGCCAAGCTGGGAAGGATCCCAAATAAGCAGCGTTTCTGTCATGTAGAATCAGAGCGAGAGGAGAGAGAGCAGCCACGAGAAGCTGGGGGATGGCGTGACGGTGGTGTTTCGTGTCAGGGGGACGGTGTGTCACTCCCGCTCTGTGGTGCCCTCGGGGGGCCCCGTTTCTGCTCTGAGCACCCCTCCGGGCTGTGCGCACCCCTCAGGCACCGGGCTTCAGTACGCGTGCGCCTCGGCTCTGCGCTCAGCATTGGTGGAAGGCTGGGGTTCAGGGGCGCTGCCTCTCAGGACCCCCCTTCTCAGTGGATCGTGTTCAAAGCCACTTCATGTGGCCGAGTAAAAATGTGTCTCTGCCTACACAGTCTCCGTGCAGGATGGGACCCGGTGTTTGACTCCAGAGATGGTCTCAGGGGTGAACGTTAACGTCACACGGGTTTATCGACGTCCTACGTATGTCGAAAGGATGCAGCATGGATGGAGCGCCTGCCACACACCAGGCGCTGCTGTGTGGTGTCAGATCCTCAGAGAACCTTCCAAGACAGCTGCCCCTATCCCTTCCGTGGACATGAAGAAACCAGACTTGCCTCATGAGGTGGCTCTTTCCAGACCACGTGGGGAAAATGGCAAAAGGAGGCTCGAACTTGGATCTGTGTGACCTCAGGGTCCGTATCCTTCGTGTGACCCTGTGAGTCAGTAACAGATGGGGATGGTGGCTTTGAGGGTCCAGAGGAAAGATGGCTTCAGGGGGACACCCAAACATGCCAGGTCTTACCACTGGGCAGAGCTCAGGTAAATGGAGAGAAAAGAAACTCAGGTGTGATATTCCAGGCACAGACACATGTCACCGGTTTGCTGGATGGAGAGCGAACAGGTCTGGCCGGAATCAAGCAGCGTTTCCCGACGGGGACACCGCTGGCGTCGGGATCGGACGGACCATTGCTCGGTGTGCGGGGCTTTCCCGGGCCCTGCAGGGCCATTTGCAGGCCCGAACTCTGCCCGCCCGATGCCTGTCTCCACCCCCATCCTCGTGACACCCCAAATGCTTCCACACACACCCGAACGCCCTCGAGGACACCCTTGGGTGAAAGCGAATGAGAACTGGAGATCAGGGTGGGATTTGGGGTCCTATTCACAGCAAAAGGCCTTGAAAGGCAGAGGAATGAGTTTGGCCTTGACCTTAAGACAATGAGGCATCACTGAAGCCCCATGAGCAAGGGAGTATGGAGGGGGAGGGGTGCGGGGCAGTGAGGAGCAGGAAGTGGGACGGAGGAGAAACTGAGGAAGGACGGATCCCATACTCAAATGGGAGGAGACTTTCAAGATGGTGGAGGGTCCCCATGATCAGTCTGGGCTCATGTAGGCAATGGACCCCATCCAGGAAAGGTGAGAACATGCCAGGGGTGCAGAGTGTCCCCTCACCCATCTTCAGAGCGACCAGGGACTCTGTGCTCGGGGCCAGCGGGAACTGAGACAATATGACAAAGGGATATTCTCAGCGATGGGGAGAGAGAAAGGGAGGGAGGGAACCCAGGACACAGACAATGGGAGGCGTGCTGACGGTGATCTCTGCTCTGCTCTCTCCCTGTTCACACGCTCCCTGAGCCTGCGTCCCTGTGCCCAAGAGGTCGGCAAGCTTCATCTCGTCCACGTCACCCCTGAAGTAATTTACTAACAAGGAACAGGCGGTACCAGCCACGGGCACCGGATCCAGAACCTCAGAGAACTCGGGTCCACCCTGACACGTCCTCAGAAACCCTTGTCCCTGGGCACAGCCCATCACAGGCTCGGAGAGGGGGAGGGGGAGACTTCCAAGGGCCACGTGTGAGACGCCCCAGCCCCACTGGGGAGGCCGCAGAAGATGACCATCTATCTACCTGTGGGTCCCGCACGAGGTCCGCTCCACCGGGGAGCGACTCGTGAAGCCCCAAAGGAACGGGGCATGGCTCTTTGGCCTGGAGAAGAAGCTGCAATGGCTCGCATTCCAGTGATGAGACAGCCTCGGGGTTTGTTGATAAAGAAAAAAACGCCCAACCGCTGAGGAAATTCCCAGAACGATGATTATAACTCACGGCGAGACAGAGCATGTGGGATTTTTGTCTGACGCACTGATTGGCCTAAGGGGATGGATGTAGGATTTTGTGGGGTTTTCTTTTGCACCCTCTGAGGAATTTATGCTTTTTTACCATTATAACTGGTTTTATTTTAATTATTTTTTATGTCTATTTTATTTATTTATTTATTTATTTATTTATTTACTTATTTATTTATTTATTTTATTAGGCGAGGCGACCCTTGGTTGACAGATTGCAAGGACCTTATCAGCTTACAATCCCTTATTATTATTATCAGAAAACACTACTATCAGGAAAAACAAGCTTTACACCAAAAAAAGGTTTACAAAACACAAAGAAAGATATCATACATGCATATATATGTCGAATCCAGCAATAAGATATAATAAATCACTATAAACATGTATACAGCTAATGACAGACCTCCGAAATATAGGACGCGAACAGTGACAGGGCAGAGAGGAGAAATACACAGTTTCACGACAATGGCTGGAGACCTCAGTGGGACCTTCAGGGTAACGGCTCGGAGGACGGGGCAGAGGCAAGGAAGGAACCAGAAGATGATGGTGACACACTGACCCAAATAGATCTAATGCACCTATAACTCCCAAAACAAACAGCCTGATCCAAAACTGGACAAAGGGACTAGAAGGGACAATGCACAAAAGAAGATACGTGGATGGCCGGGATGCCCGTGAGAAGATGCTGGATGTCACTCATCCATCACGAGGGGGCTGCCAGTCAAAACCACATCAGCAGCAATGCTATTCAAAGAACAGAAAATCATAAATGGTCACCCCCATTCGCCATTGTGGAAAGTCACACGGCGACTCCTCGCAGAATTAAAAGTAGCATTCTTAGATGATCCGGCAATTATGCTTCGAAAGGCGGGTCCCGAGGTGGACGTATCTGTGTAACCGTATCCTTAGCAGTGTCGTTCACAACGGATGAGACGCAGACGTGGCCCACGTGTCCACGGATGGAAAGAGAAGCGAGACGTGGCCGGTGCCCACGATGGCTGTTCTTCAGCCTGGGACCACGTGCTGTGACACGGCCAGACGCAGAAAAGACAAGTGATGTCTTCAATTTATTGCTAGGGGCCGAGGCGAGGGGACAGTGGGGGTTACGATCGAAACGGTACAGAGCATCAGTTTGCGAAGATGGCAGGCGTCTGGGGACGGAGGCCCGTGGTGATGGCCAAACAGCGACATGAACGTACTTAATGCCACTGGATTGCGCACTTAAAAAAAAGGGTCAATACGGTACAATCTATGCTATGTATATTTCACCACAATAGAAGAATGCAAGTTAAAATGATCTGTTTCAAATTTTGATCATTCTTTAATTTTTTTTTAAATTTTCTATTCGTTTCAGGTGTGCAGTATAGCGGGTAGACATTTATATAATTTGTAAAGTGAGGCTTCAGTTACTCTAGTACCCACCGGGCACTATACGTGGTTACTCCAGTATTATCGACTATGGTCCCTGTGACTGTTTCATCACTACTCATTTGTACTTCTTCATCCTGTCACTTGTTCCCCCCAGCCCCCAAGGCCCCTCCCAACGAGCCATCGCCCGTTTGCTCTCTGGATCTGTGAATCTGTTGTTGTTTTGTTGGCTCATTTATTGTGTCCCTTTGAGTCCACATGGAAGTGAAATGATATGGTATTTGTCTTTCTCTGTCTGACTTATTTCACTCAGCATAAGAACCTCTAGGTCCATCCATGTCATTGCAATGCTAAGATTTCATTCTTTATGGCTGAGTAATATTCCATTCCATGGTACATATGTGCCACAACTTCTTTATCCAAACGTCTACTGATGGACACTGAGGTGGCTTCCCTATCTTGGCTATTGTGAATGGCACTGCAGTGAACATAGGCATGCACAGATCTTTACAAATCAGCGTTTGGGTTTTCTTTGGATAAATACCCAGAAATGCAATTGCTGGGTCAAAAGCCAAATCGAATCAATTAATATTTAGCCAGGTTTTGGATGTTTTAACAAATGCTTCTCCTTTATCCAGCATTTTTAAATGTTTTCAGCAGGAAGATTGGCCCAAATAATCCAGTCTGCCAAATTTTCAGAAATACTTTGTCTTTCCTCTCTCGCTGATAATGGTTGTGGGAACGATGTTTTTCCTCCAAAGCCAGCTCATCCTTCCACTCTGCCTTTTTTGGTGAACAGATCGTGTTTCTTTCTTCACTGGAAAACTTTTTTCCAGCAAGTAGGATTCGCCCTCTCTCTCACACACCATCTATCTTCTAGCTACCATACAAAGTAAAGCGGGAAAGAGAATAAAAAATCAGAAATAAATGAGCAGGAAACACAGAGGAGAGACAAAGGGCGATCGCGAGAGGTCAGTGTGAACGGAAGTCTAGGATTATAGCCTAGAGTTGGCTATCACAGCGGCCTGTCCCATTTGGTGCAGGAAGACAGAAAGAACTCCAAAAAAGAAACAAAAGTAATAGATGACTGGATGCGTTTAAATGTCTAGAGAGGAGACGGTATCCAGAAACGATACTGATAAATTACTGAGCGTAACAAAATAATAACACACAGGCACACACATGTAAAAAAGCAAAACAAAACAAAAAACAAAACAAAAAATCATGTAAAAAAGCAAACAAGTAAAACACAAAAAAAAACAAAACAAAAAAACATGTAAAAAAGCAAAACAAAACAAAAAAAAACAAAACAAAAAATCATGTAAAAAAGCAAAACAAAATAAAACAAAACAAAAAACATGTAAAAAAGCAAAACAAAACAAAACCAAAAAATGTATAAAGGCAAAACAAAACAAAACAAAACAATGTAAAAAAGCAAAACAAAACAAAAAACAAACAAAAAAACTAAAGCCATTATTAACTCCAGGGAAAAGAAAAGCTGTAAGTTAAGAAGGTTACAGTTATTATGTGGGACAATTACACAGCCATGAATATGTAAGTATAAAAATCTGTGACAAAACTGTATCAGGAGAGTGAGAAATATACGTGTGGGTGATGGGATGGTGTAGGAGAACTAAATGCTTTTTTTCCATTATAGGAAGTCAATAGATAGTATCTAAACATAAAACATAAAAGATAGTAATATAAGCATCTGCTATAGAAATACGGCATTGTGAAAACATAAGGAAAGATAAAAGAGATTTAAAAAAGCTGCATCTGATTTTCATAAACTATATAAATGTCTAACCAATGTACTGTATACTTGAAACTAATAAAATAAAATCTAAAAAATAAGAAAAAATAAGTAAAAAATAAACAAAAATTGAGCGTAGCAAGAAACTGCTGCTATAGTTATACTTAATTGTCTTCTAGTATAATTTGACTTTTTAAACTATGTGTTTTATAACTAAGATTAAAAATTAATATAGAAATTAATTCCAAATATAAATATTAGAAATAAAGATAAAATTATATTTATAGGTTGCTGTGATTGACTGATTAAAAATTAGTTTTGATCAGAAAATTTAGTGAACTTGCTGGCTATAAGGTAAATATATAAAAATTAATAGCCTTCTCTGTATTAATAAAGTTTAGTTTGCAGTGAAAATGGAAAGATCCGACTCACATTAGTGACAAAAATTCAACAACCTTCATAGGAATAAATATAGCAAACAAGTTATCACACTTTTGAAGAAACCATACAATTTCGTTAAAGAAATTAAAACAACATTGGAAAAACATACTATATTCCTGAACACAAAACGGTAGAAAAACAAAAAATAAAATACGATTCTAAGTGAAATAAATTTCAATGGTATATCTTGGAACTGAGCAAATATTTAATATAAAAGAATGAAATTTGAGAACACCCCAGAACACTTTATAAAAGAATGGTGTAGACGCAGTGGTTTGTCTCCCCAGGTTATTCGAAGTTACTTTGTAACGAACAGTTACAAAATGAATGAGGAACAAATGCAACAAAAGTTCCGAATTAGTAACATTTTCTTCATTATCTTTGGCTGATTTCATTTATTCTAGACAGGCATTACTTCATCATTTAAAAAAAAATCTAACAAAAGTAATTCAATTACAATCTAATGAAACAGTTTTGTGATATTTCTTTAGAAAAACAATGGTATTTCTGTTGGATGACTTTCTCTTTTTTTACATGTGTTTTTCTTCTTTCTAAAACTCTGAGGGTCATTGTCAAGTTTGAGATAAAAGTTTGTCTTTAAGTCCCAGTGCCAGTTCGCGCCCCAGAGGGAGCGTAGCCTGCATCCTCACTGCTGACCGTGAAGTCACTTTGCGTGGTTTCTGTCCCAGAGTCACTCTACTGGCCCACGCTTCCACGCAAAGTGAGGCCTGCTGTCTAAATATTCAAGTATTTGTCTTTTAAAAGCTAAAATATAATTATCTCTACTTACTGTTCTTCCACTGTTAAAATATAATCATTTTCAAATGCCCACTTCAACAGAAATTTAGATTATTAAAAGTAAAAGTTCTCCATCCCTGATGCCGCCTTCCACCTCACTCCCAATCTCATTTCTCTCTTCAATGGAATGAATATTCAATGGGGCGCGTTCCAGTTCTTCCGTTTATAATACGTTTTTTCGGCACTTGCACGAACGGGTCTTAATAAATGCTTTGTCTTTTGCATTTAAGAATAGGTCTTCAGTGACTTTCTGTACATCTAAAGCACCTTCAGAGTAGGAATACGCCATAATTTATTTTTCTAGTCTTATCTTGACAGACATTTAAGTGCCTCCAAGTTTAGCTGTTACCAGCACCACTGCAAAGAATGTTCCAGAACGTGTGGCCTAGTGCACGGTGTGAGGGTTTGGGTCGGTGACATTCCGAACCATGGGATTGGTGGCTCAGAAGGTGGCCCTTTGACAGACACCATGTCACACCCTGCCTCACGCACTCAACCCTCAGGGGATAGCATCAATCTTTGAAAATTTTTTACCGATCTGGTAGATTTTAAAATGTCATTGCATTATTAGAATTTGCATTTCTGCGTGCAATGCTTTATGGTCTACTGACTGACTGTATTTCTTCTGTGAAATTCAAAAAATATTTTTGTCTATGTATTCTATCAGGCTGTTCCTTTTTTTATTTATTGGTGTTTAGAAACCTTGTCTAGTTTTTAAATTGAACATTGCCTTTTATATGTAAGTATTTCTTCCCTAAGTCTCTCTCATCATTCAACTTTCAAATGTTTAATTGATGGACAGAAGTCTAAAAAAAATTGCAGCTAGTTAAATCTGTTAATATTTTCTTTTATGGCTAAATAGATTTGCTTAGAAAGAATTGCTTACATATCGAATATGAAGATATGGCTGTATGTATTTTTATACTATTTTCATAATTTTGGTTTTCTGCATTTGATGGTTTAATTTGTTTGGATTCTATTTTTGTATACAGTGGTTTAGTAGGAACCTACTTTGTATAAAATAGTTTATTTTTGAATTAATATTCCCAATTAAGAGCTCAATATCTTTTTTTGTTTGGTAAAAATTTATCTTATTGCCTTCGGTATCATTCCTAACTTTCTCAAATGCTGCTTTCTTCCTGGTAAGCTTGTTTCTATATATACGTTAATTTTTAGTACTTCGGTGAAAAAGTTTTATGTTTCATTTTGTTTTCTGTAAAGGAAAGCTATCCATTTCTCTGGGGTGTCCTAGTTGTCCCTTTGAAAATGCCTGGAACTATCTACTTAAGGGAATGGGCGGATATCACATGAGAGTAAGCAAAACCCTTTTAAACTGTAAAATAGTCTGCGAATATTACTCATTTTTTGTCATTGTTTAAATTGTCCCAAAGTCCTTGGCCAGTGGTATTCATCAGAGAAGGCTACATACCACGATGACAGATGAACCCCGTCGTGATCGACAGCTTATTTCTTGCTCATCAAGTCCAGTGAGAGCTGGTGGCTCTTTCCAGCGAGTGACTCAGGGATCCAGGCTCCCTCTGTTTGTCCCAGATCATGGTAGCAGAGTGAGGAGGGGACACAAAATGCTCCTTATTGCTCGACCCAGGAGGAATACACATCACTGGTGCTCACAGCCACTGGCCACAGTGAGTCACGTGACCTGACAAGTGAATGGGGGGCCAGGAAACATGGGGGAGCTCACGAATGGAGCGTGGACTGCTTCTGTGAAACCGGTACAGCCATGTGTGGTCCGCTGACTGATGTGTGTGGTCTGAGGCCTTCGCCGAGAAGTTTCGGCCGCAGCAGGCTGGTGGCAGCTGCTGACAGGGTGTGGGAAAGTGAGCTGAGCCCAGGCCAGCTCTCGGGGCCACGGGCTGTTTCCTGGATTCCTTCGTCTCACCCGGTGTGTAAACACAGCCTCGCTCCTCCATCCCCCGGCTTAGTCATCACCCCAATGTCTCCTGGGGCGATGCGCGGCTTCTAAGGAAGTGTCTTGCCAGGTCTTGGGCCCAGGGCACAGTCGGTGACACGGAGGGCCACCTGGAAGCAAAGGGGGAGGACTGTGTCTCTGTGTCGGGGATGCCCTTGCTCCGTCCTCCTGGGGGGCCCCTCCCGCCACGGGTCCGGGGACTCAGGGGCTGGGGGAGGGGCCGCAAGAGCCCGGGCCTTGCAGGAAAGGTGGGGCTGCACCTGCTCCCCGGACGGGCCTTCTGTGTGGCCCTGGCCTTCTCTCTCCCAAGTCACGGGCACAGGCGACACGCCATCTCGGTAGTCCTTCTCCCACGTTCTTCTAGAACTTTCTGTTTACCTTCATCCCGGCCGTCACCATCCTGCCTTGCCTCACGTTCGCAAATCCTCTTGCGCAGAGACTTGTCTTGTCACTCCCATGTCCCCAGGACCTGGCACGTTCACAGCACGTAGGAGACGCTCAGTCAGTACCTGGCACGTCAGTGGGTGAACGACGCGGGTGACAGAGCCCGCGGGTGACAGTTCAACGGGGACAGCCGCATTCCCACCGGTGAGCCTGTGTGGCCCCCGCCCCACACCTGTCCCCGCGTCCCCGTCACAGTGACGCGCGGCGTGCTGGGGACTCGTCCTGCCTTCAGTCTTCTCGACGCCCCCATGTCTGCGAATCAACACTCACCCCCGCGAAACCAGGGGGTGCGTCTTTCCAGGACTGTTGCCAGTACTCAGTCCCCTTCACTCATCGGGTCACATGACTCACTCTCACTCTGCTACCGTGATCTGGGACAAATGGAGGGAGCCTGGATCCCTGAGTCACTTGCTGGAAAGAGCCACCAGCTCTCAGTAGAACTGGAGTGCGGTCTCAGTGCTTCTGGAAACTTCGAGAAACACGCTTGCCGTAGGTTCGGCTGTGTTTTCTTGGCCCGTGGGAGCAGGATGACCTTGGAGCTGAGACGAGGCTTTGCTCTGTTCCTTTATTTAATGCTTTTAAAAGAAAGAAAGAAGAAAATAGTTAACAGACCTATCTCTGCTCTGATGGCTTTCCAGCTGCTTCTCTCTGCCCCGTCCGTGCTCAGCGGGGCCCGTGGACGGTGGGACTACGTTCGCTGGCCCTGGATGTCACCGGCCACCGCTGGGGCACTGTGGGGCTCCCGGGCGGCCCCCGCCCATGGCTGGGCTGCGGGAGCAGGGCCGTGTCCTCAGGCAGAACCGGGTCCAGCACCCACGCGGTGTGGACGGCGCAGGCCGGGCAGGGCTGCTCTGCTCCCTGCTGCCCCAGCCGCGGCCGAGCTGAGGGCCAGTCTCGGGGTACGGGGCGCTGACGCCCGGCACGGAGGGACTTGGAGCTGTGTGCAGACACCAGCTCCGTCCGAGGGTCACCCACGGCTTGGTGATGGCCTGTCGGGAAGGACACGGCTCTGTTGTCGTCCCCTCTGCCAGCGCCTGCAGCCACAACGGTGACTCACCTGCCCCGGGGCTGCACCAGGGACCCCTCGGCGCACGACACTTGCCTCACCTGCGGCGTCTGGCCTGCGTCTCTCTGCGCTCACCCTGGCCAGCCCAGACCAGGGGGGCCCGTGGGTGCCCTCGGCGCAGCCCTGATGGGGCCCTGCCCCGCCAGACCAGCAGACAGAGGCCAGCGGTCACAGAGATGGAGGGTGACGGGGAACCGAGCCCCGGCGTGCGGCCCAGGTCAGGGGCGGGGTCACCATCTAGACGGACAGGCCACTCACGCTGCAGCAGGTGGCTGGCTGGGGGGAACCGTCCTGTGCCAGCGTCTTCTGAGGGGCATCTGGGGGTGTCCCCACTCGCCCTGCAGCCCGGTCAGCACGAGCGGGCACCAGCCTGGGCTGCGTCTGTCCCGACCCCTCTGGGGGCACGTGTGGGGGTGACTCCAGAGCCCCTCTCGGTGGGCAGCGGCTGGGGGCCATGATGGCTGCATAGCGGGGGATCCCGGGGACGCCGGGGCCAGAATCAGCGCCCCTCACCCAGACCCCCGGGTGGGGGACGGTGTCTGGGGTGTCCCTGTCCCTTCTCACAGCCACCCCCGAGCTCCAGGCTTCAGCTCAGGGGTCCTCAGCCCTTTTCCTCCTTTCTCCACAAAAACAGCCAGGAAAAGGCAGCGAGAAAGTCCCCCGTTCTGGGACAAACACGCGTTTTCAGTGTGTGTCTCTGGGTGGCACTCGGCGTCCCCCTCTGCAGCAGGCAGGGGTCCTGTTTCAGGGCCGGGGGCCTCTGGCCTCTGCCGTGGCCCCCAGGGTCATGAGGGTCCTCAGGCGTCCTCGGGGGTCCTCGGGGGTCCCCCGGCCAGCCTGTCCTCGACGCCAGCTGCGTCCACCTCTCTGCCTTCCCGCTTCTGTTTCGGTTTTTAAAATCTGTGTGTAAACATCGAGGTAAACTCAAACAGATTCGTTCTCAAGAACGTCACGACCCCTTTAGAGGACTTGGGGTGCCCGCCCAAAGTGCAGCAGGAGCAGCGCCTGGGACCGTCCCTTCCACAGCACCCCTGTGCCCGCGGGGGTGGCGGGCGTGGCAGAGTTGGTCTTCCACTTAGTTATTTTATTCACCTGATCAGGAAAATGTGGAAGAGGAAACACCAGCATTTGTCAGGCCTCTGGGGGTCAAGATAAGAACCGAAGCGATCGATAACTAACAATAATCAGCTCCGTTTTAAACACTCGCTGCTGATTGGAAAGCCTGTGGCAGGCGCGTTGGGGACCCCTCCCCCCACTCCTTGGGGGGGGAATCGAGGCACAGAAACGATAAGTGACACGAGGTGACACAGTGTGGACTTGGGGGGAGGGTCCGGCCCAGTCCAAGCGCTCCGCCCGCCACGGCACCTCATCCCCGCCAGGCTCTGAACCCCGACCTCTCTGTGGCCAGAGACCCGCCTCTCAGATCCAGAAGGAGCGTCGTGCCCCCGATGACGCCTGCTGGGGACGGACGCCCGCCGAGCCAAGAGCATCCCTTTCTTGCTCCGAGAGGGACAGCAGGTGGACAGGGCTTGGGAGGAGGATGGGGGTGTCATGGAGAGGGGCTCACGGTTCGAGCTGTCGCCTCGTTCCCCGGGCTTGTTGACCCAGAGGCCCTGGACAGGCCCCTTCAGGAGACGAGCCAGGCCAGGCGGGGCGGACACAGCTCCCCACGGTGCTGCGTGGGGAGACAGGCCACCCGGCTCCTCGTGTCCCCTCCTCTCCCCGGCCCCCGCCCCCTGCCGTCCAGGAGTCTGTCTCCCGCTGAGCAGGACACGCAGCCTGGTTTCACCTCACACACCAGCTAGGGGCCTCCGGGCATTAGCCCGACGTTTGCTGAAAGAATTAATGACACTTGTAGCCTTTACGGGACAGAGGACACGGACCCCCGGCTGGAGGTCCCTCGGCCTGACCTCCGTCTTTGAGGGGGGCTCGTCGGCCTTCTGAGGGGACTCAAGGCCCTGGGCGCTGAATCTGTGCTTTCTCGCTGGTCGGGGACAGAGCTGAGCTGGCCCGAGGCCAGAGGCTCTAAAAGCAGAGGGTGACGAGCAGGCTGGGTGTCACCTTCCCGTCCACTTCCGGTCGGTCTGGTGTCACCCCGGCTGGCCCCCTGCTTCTCAGCTCCTTCCTCCAGGGGTGTCCACTGGTGCAGCCTTGTCCCCTGCGTGTCACCAGTGTGCACGGTGACAAGCACAGACGTTGGGAGGAAGGGGTTGGGAACATTTAGAGCACTCTGACACTGCCACAAAGTCCAGACGAGTCACAGTGGATTCTCTTCGTGAACCCCGAGGACACAGATCCGTTCGAGCTGGCCCGTCACCAAGATGGCCCGCGAGGGAGGAGGTGGCCTCAGAAACACGTTTTCCTTGGGGTCTACTCCGCCCCTCTCTCTCCCCAGCCTCCTGCCCACGACATCTGAGCGCACCCCGAGATCATTCCCGCTTCCCGTGCTGGCTCCATGGCCTGCGACCCGCGGTGTGACACTGGGGTGACACCCACGTGCCCCGACGTCTCAGCTCCGGGCTGTGGTGAGAGTCAGCAGAACCGGCACAGAGCTGGGCCTGGCCACGGCTAAGCACCGCACGAGGGTCAGTGTTCTTGTCACGAATGAGTATGTCCTATCCTGTCCCCGGCCCCCAAGGATGTCACAGGAGCATGAGAACCAGGCCCTGCCTTTATGCTGTCCCCGTCTGGGAAATAAGACACATGTGTACTGGGACCAGGGTGACTGGACGCCAGCAGGGGCTGCCGTAGAGGGCTTCGTGGTGGGGCGACCAGAGTCACATGGGTGACTGGTGACCCTCCAGAGGGGCTGCGACTGGGAGATGGATCTTGATGATGGCCAGATGCGGGGTACGCAGAGTAAGAGTCGAAAGCAGGATAAATATGGTTTTGGATGGGGACTGATATGGGTCTCCTTGGTGGCTGGCCTCCTTCACACAAAGTCTTGGAAATAATATCGGCTGGGTCCCAGTCGTGGAATTATAAGTGCCAGCACTTAACCCCACCGGCAGTGGGGGCAGGAAGGGGCGGCATTTGGGGTCTTAGTGACGTGATTTAGACGCGTCGCCAGCAGAGGGATTAGCGCCTTGCATCTAGCAGGTAGGTAAGCAAGGGAATAAATGAATGAACCGCGGCATTAATTTGAGTTCTTTGGCTTGTGAGCAAACGCATCCCAGTTCAAGACGGTTTGGGCCAAAATGAAGGTTGAGGAGCTGTTAGCTCCCGTCACTGACAGGGGCAGAGATGACGTGGGGTCTGGCTGGGTCCAGGGGTTAATAATGTCACTTGGGTTCTCTCGGTGGAGAGTGTTACTTTTGCAGTAATTCCAAAAGTCTGGAATTTGGGTGTTTTTGTTTTGTTTTGTTTTGTTTTGTTTTTGTCCTGGTGTGGGTCCTTTTCCTCGGGAAATAAAATAGTTGGGTTGGCCATGCTTAGGCCACTGGCTTAGGCCACCAGGCAACAGAGTCACTCTGAGCTGGGACAGGCGGACCGAGCCTCGAGGAGCGGCGAGCTCCCCATGAGGAAATGGGGTGCTCCTGACGGAGAAGGGTGCAGGGTTATGGGGCAGGCGAGGCTGTCAGATCCACACAGCCGGCAGTGGCCAGGCGGCCAGAGGCCAGGGGCTCAGAGAGAGGCCGAAGGCTCGGATGAGCGTGACGAGGACGAGCACGGGGCCTTAGTGGACCACAAGCTCTTTCCTCTCGACCTTGCCCATCGCAGGCCATAATGGCTGAGATCTGACTCGGGCTGCTGGGGTCGAGGAGCCAGGGGTGTCCTCTCTGTAACCGGCCCCCAAAGGCCCTCAGGCCTGAGCGAGGGATGTTGGGAGGCCAGAGAATAGATGTGTTTATTTTGCTTTCTTTTCCCCGAAGATAAAAAATAACATTGCCAGCTCCATTTGGGCCGTATTCCACTTCCGATGTGGGCATTCCACTTGGATAGGAGGGCGTGCCAGGGGTGGGCAGTGAGTTAGGGGATCATAACGGGGGGTGGCGTGAAGAGAAGGAGCGAGAAAGTGCCAGCCGAGGTTAGAGGGCAGGACGACTAGGGCGGGAGACACTGCAGCCGTGGGGACACGGAGCGAGTGAGCGGGGACTTGGTGGGGGCAAGGGACAAGGTGCGAGCCTGGAGCTGGGGACGTCAGACTCGTAGCAGCTCTTAGGGTGGGGCCGTGCACGAGGCGGGGGCGCTGGGGGGGAGGTCACCTGTTTGGCCATTGGGTAGCCAGCCGGTCACCAGTACGGGTGACAAGAGAAGAGCCAGTGATCTGGCTCAGGTCCTCCGTGCGTGCGGGTTGGTGGCCTGCAGCAGCGGGGGGAGGGAGAGAAACGGAGGAGGGAGGAAGAGGGTGGTGTGTGAGCAGCAGTGGGGGGCTGCCCACCTTGACCCACCCCCATCTTCCCCTCCCCCGCAGGCCTCAGAGCAGGGGGAGCGCCCCGGGCAGGGGACGCGGGGTTCCAGTGAAGATTTGGACACGAGGGGAAGGAGGGAGGGGAGTTTCCGGGAGCCTGGGCAAGGGTTTGGGGTGTGGGAAAGCAGAGTCAGGTCGGATTAAGGAATGAATGAGCAAATCTCAGAAGAAGGAGGCTTTGGGTGATGCCACGCTGGGCAGCTGGCAGGGGGAGCCACCCACGCCCGCCGTCCCACACGGTGGGGGCGGGGAGGGGGGCGGGGGGCGGGGGGCCTGGCACCCCGAAGCGCTCCAGGGCCTTGCGTTTCTGTTCCCACGATCTCGTTTCGAGGTCCTTGGAATCTGTTTCCTGAAGCCGTTTGTATCCTTATTTATCTAAGTGACTCATCCTTTCGTAGGGGAGCGCCCGGCTCTGTCTCAGTGACACAGAGATACCCGGACCAGTGACTCACGGGCATTCCAGAGGAGACACGTATCTGCAAAGAACCCAGACAGTTTCAATATGCAAATCGTATCGTGGGACACCCGGCAACCGTCCGGGTTAGATCAGACACGATAAGTGGGTAATTCCAAGCCAGTTATTTATGTCCCCACGGCATTCCTGCCATCCGCCTGTGTGTCCCACGTCCACGTGGCCGGGAGCCTTCCAGAGGCAGCTGAGCAACAGAAGCAAGGCTGCAGACCGAAGACAGAATTTAACATCACTTATGGATCTGTCACAGCTTATTGGTAGAATATTATTTATTCACTTGATGGGAGGGGCCTCCTGGATGTCCTTTATGGGTGTTTTTTTGTCTGTTTTTATTTTTATTTTTTTGCAATACCCCTCCGAGGAGCTAACTGGCCCCGATAAACCTTGCAGAAGAAAGGCAGGGGGAACCTTTTGCAGTTAAGACTCCCCCTGGCTGAAACGCCGACCCAGGAAGGGAAGGGAATGAGCTCGCAGTGCCAGCGGAGAGCGAGATGTCCCCTGCTCAGGGCGAGAGACGCACGCAGAACAGTGAGCGCGGACCAGGCCGAGCTGACACTCAGGCCTGCGTTACCCCCACCACTCTGAATTCCCAAAGGGAAATAAAATGAGTTTTATGTGAACAGAGAAGTCTGCACTCCGTTGCAAAACCAGCGAATGAGCTGTTGGCGTGATTCACCGCTTCGAACGGGCGTTCGAATCTTGATGGCGGATGAGAAGTGTTTATGAAAGCCAAGGACTTTATTTTTTATTATTATTTATCCTCACTAGCTACATCCAGGTAGGTCATCTTAATAATACTCATCCACACAAAATACATCCAGGTAGGTCATCTTAATAATACTCATCCACACACTTTGTGCCCAGCAAAATAAATACAAACAGAGGTCTACTGAATTTCAAGCCTCCCTGCCCCCGCTGGGGACACTTGCCAAGGGCTCACCGACAGGTGTGACAAGGCAGCCAGCAGGGCTCAGACTCCCGATGGCACGCGCCCCCTTCAGGGTCACCGCCCCGTCCTTGGATGCGGTGACCACACCAACCTCGCATTTTTTGCATCTAAGTGGGTGTTGCTTTTGGAAGTTGGCCTCTTGGTGAGATTCAGGCTCGACTCTGGGGACCATGCCAAAGCGCCCTCAAAAGCCATCTTGGGAACTTGACTTCCAGGATCCTCCATGCGGAACGAGACCCTTGATGATAGCAAATTTTGGGGTCCATCAAGGGTGCATTTGGTGGGTGAAGCAAAGCCATTGGAAATCAAGCCCAAAGCAAGGAGTGAGTCTAAATCATTCAGAATCGTTTGGGAAGCCTACAGAACTGACCCTGTAAAGATGCTTGCACACAGGTAATTCTATTTCTTCCATTCATCCATCCATTCATCCACTCATCCATTCATGATGGGCAGAGTGGGCAATAAAACCAGCTCTCAGAACCAGAAACACCTGCAAGGCCTGGGCAGTGGTGCCTGCCGGGGTGCAGAGAGGCACAGACACCAGACACTCGTGTGTACCACTCGGCACGAGCTGGGCTCTGCTCCCAACACGGACTCATGTGACGCCCGCAGCGACTGACAGAGACAGAGACCATGCTACGACAGTTCCAGAGTTATTCTATTCTATTCTATTCTATTCTATTCTATTCTATTCTATTCTATTCTATTCTATTCTATTCTAATTTCATTCTATTCTATTCTATTCTATTCTTTCATTCTATTCTATTCTATTATTTCATTCTATTCTATTCTATTCTTTCTTTCATTCTATTCTATTCTATTCTACTCTATTATTTCATTCTATTCTATTCTATTATTTCATTCTATTCTATTCTATTTTATTATTTCATTCTATTCTATTCTATTATTTCATTCTATTCTATTTTATTATTTCATTCTATTCTATTCTATTCTATTTTATTATTTCATTCTATTCTATTCTATTCTATTATTTCATTCTATTCTATTCTATTCTATTCTATTCTATTTATTATTCTATTCTATTCTAATTTTATTATTTCATTCTATTCTATTCTATTCTATTATTTCATTCTATTCTATTCTATTCTTTCATTCTATTCTATTCTATTCTATTCTATTCTATTCTATTCTATTCTATTCATTATTCTATTCTATTCTATTCTATTCTATTCTATTCTATTCTATTCTATTCTATTCTATTCTATTCTATTCTTTCTATTTTATGTTATGTTAGGCGAGGCAACCCTTGGTTGACCTCACAGATTGCAAGGACCTTGTCAGCTTACAATCTCTTATTTATTTTATTTTATTTTATTTTATATTTTATTTTATTTTATTTTATTATTTTATTTTATTTTATTTTATATTTTATTTTATTTTATTATTTTATTTTATTTTATTTTATTTATTTTATTTTTTATTTTTTATTTTTTTACGCCTACAGCACCTGGCCTTGTGCCACCATTCACCCACTGAACAGCATTTAGGTTGCTTCCAGTTTGTTTTGTATTGTTTTGTTTTTGCAAAAAAAAGCAAAGAAAGCTGCTATAAACATTCGCGTACAGGTTTTTGTATTTGTTTTTGTTTTGGGGGAGTGAGCATTTCTCTGGGATACAGGTCCAGGAATACCAAGCTCATTGCATGTTACGTTTAAAAGAAACCGCCAAACGACTTTGCAACATCACTGCACTGTTTTAACATTCACACAAGCAATCTATGAGTGATGCCATTTCTCCACATCCTCACCAGCATTCGCTGTTGTCACTCATTTGTCCTTTAGCCATTCTGGAGGGACAGCTTATCGTGGTTCCGATTTGCATTTCTCTAGTGGCTAATTATGCTAAAGATATTTTCATATGCTTATTAGCCGTCAATATATCCTTTTCGGTAAAATGTCTATTCGTGTCTTTTGCCCAATTTCTAAGGATTGTTTGCTTTTTTTACTGTTTACGTTTGAGAGTTTCAAAAAAATATACTCTGGATACTAGCTTTTTATTTTATATGTGGCCTGCTAATATTTTTTTCCCACTGTTAACAGGTCTTTTCAGAACAAAGGTTAATTTTGATGAAATCTAATTTATCAATTTTCCCTTGCATGTACCATGCTTTCAATGTCAAATCTAAGAACTTTTGGGCTAGTCCTAGACCCCCAAATTTTCCCCTATTTCTAAAAAAAGTTTTATAATGTTTTATTTCACGTGTAATTTTGAGTTAACCCCATGATCCGCTTCGAGTTCATTTTTGTGTAAAGTTCATTTCTTGGCCTACGTTCATTGCTCTGGTAACATTCGTGATAAAGGTTTCTTTATCCCACTGAAATGCGTTAGCTGCTTTGTCAAAAATCTTATTTGTGTGGGTCTATTTCTAGGTTCTCTGTCCGTTCTATGAAGCTAAGTCTATCCTTCTACGAATATCCCAGTCTTAATTATGATAGCAATAGGTCAATTTTGGAATTGGGTAGACTGATTCCTTCCACTTTATCCTTCTTTTTCAAAATTTGCTTAGCTCTAGGGGGAAAAAAAGATCTAACTAAATTCGTAAATTATTATTAGGGTGATTTGGTATCTTTTTGATGTTCGGTCTTCCTACCTACGGACATGGTGTATTTCTCCATTTCTTTGAATATACTTTTGTTTCTTTCGAAGAGAAATTTTCTACTCAAATGGCTGACCTTGTCATCAGCTCTTTGTTCTGCTTCTGTGGACATGCTTGCCACAGAGGCTGAAGGGCAGGGTGACCTCGAGATTACCCGAAGACTCACCCTCCCCTTTGCTTGTTCTGTCTGGATAACAGGTGTATCCCTTTTCCTTGTTCTATCTGGATAACAGGTGTATTAAATCTCATGCTCTGTAACTGCTCGTTGCCTGGCTCTGTAATCTCCTGAGGACACATTAACCAATCAGCTCATGCCGACTGTAACTGCGCAGATAAGCCCTATAAAAGCAAGGCTATCCTGAGTTGGGGCCCAGATCTTCAGAGCGCTAGCTCTTCTGAGACCCCCGGAATAATACACCTGAGTTCTCCCACTCTCCGAGTGCTGCTTGGTTTCTTGCCGGTCCGATTTTTCTGCGACACCTTCACAAGAGTTTCATCTTTTTCTCAAATAGAGTTGGACATGGCTCATTCAGTTTATACCCATGGTTTTCTCTTCTGTCACGAAGGAGACCTTCTCTTTCACTGTTTCTTCCCGATGGCTACTGTTTATAAATATGTAGACCATCGCTCTTGTTCCTCGATTTTATAACCTGCAACATTACTGACTTCTGTTATGGTTCGTGTTCATTTTTCCACCAATTCTTTTGGGTTTTCCCAATATATGATCATATCATCTGTACAGAGATAGCTTTGTTCTTCTTGTTTCTTTTCGAATTCTTCTGCTTCTCATTATTTCCTGGTTTTGTCGCTTTGCCTGATACTTCCAGCATGGAATTACACAGTAGTGGGTACCTATCTTTGTCTTGTTCTAATATCCACGGGAAAGTATTTTTAGCACAAATGCATATTGCATGTCTCAGATGTCTTTTCTGCATCTTTGAAGACTATCGTATGGTTTTCATCCTTCGCTCTCCTATCACGATGAATTCCATTACTATATTTTCTGTATTGAACTACACCAGCAATAATGGAATAAACACTATTTGCTCATAATGTCTTCTCTTGAATTTGCTGTTCGATTCTATTTGATTAGATTTTTCTTTAACACTTTCGTATCAGTATTAACAGGTGAGGTTGGGCTGTAGTTGTAATATTTTATCAAATCTTTGTCAGATGTTCAAATTGCTGATATTCTGGCTTCATGAATAAGTGGAAGTTTTGACTCTTTTTCTATGTTATAGAATAACGTAAGTAGCTAGTGCTGGATTTATTTAATTTTTAAAGGTTTGCAAGAATTCCCCCGGGAAACCATTTGGGCTTCATGTTATTTTGAAGGTTGGGGTGTGGCTCTAACTACTTTCTGGATCCCTTCTCTGATAATTGGTCTGTTCATGTTTTTTAAGAAAAGGGGCCACTTCTAGTGGGTTATGACATGCAAGAATGAGAGAGATGCAAATAACGTTTGTCACTCTGAAATGACGGATCCTGGTTCGATTGGTATATGACTTTGTTTTTATGTTTTAGACACCTAGAAAGAAAAAATGGTCCTTCCTCACAACTTGCATTAACTCTTTTAGGAATCAGAATGTCACTGATAATATGTGGTGAGACAGGAAGTGTTCTTGGAGAACTTTCTTTCCTTGGGGACGAAAGTTTGTACGAATACCTTGGTATACACATATCACAGGGGAGCTGGAGGCCCCAAACCATTCACTGCATATTTCTATTTCATGTCAATTCAGATAGTAGATAAAAATGTAAATGTTTAATTTTGGTTAAAACTTCCAGTAGAATTAATGATTTATTAAAAATAATTTATTTTGGACTCTCCGGTTGGCATGTGCCAAATCAGGATGGTTTCATGGGGTTCGTGGCTTGTGATTTTGTCCTGAGAACAACTTCATGGGATTTGAAATGCCATTTCTCTCTCTCTCTTTTTTTTTTTTTTCACTCTTAAAAAAGCACAGCCCTCCTCTCTTATTTCTCGCTTACTTTTTCTCTAGATAATATTTTCCACTACTACTTTGGGGAACTAACCAGATGTATCTGGATCTCTTTGTCCAAACTAATGACTGATTTCTGGACAGAAAAATGTTATCATCAACAGGACTTTTTTTTAAATATTTGGTTCAGGCCAGCAGTGTGGGTGGGACTTAGGCTCTGCATTTGCCAAGATGCTTACGCAGCAGGAATGTGACTTATGTAAGCCTGGCCGTGTGTGCTCGAAGCGTTTCTCTCTCCTTCCATCTCAGCTTTTTTTCATTAAGAAGTTGACTCTCCTTTCACGAGATGACATTAAGTGGCTAAAAAGAAAAGGAAAAAAAAAAAACGTTTACTGTACAAAATCACGTAACTGTCTACAAAACATCTATTTGGGTAAAGGAACTGCCAGTTTTGGAAAAATGGGGTGCAAATTGTTTCTGTTTGTTTGGCTTGGCTCCCAACTCACTTCCTATCGCTCCCCGGAAGCAATCCAACTCAGATTTGGGAGAAAAAAAAATTAAGCATTTTCAAAGTCAAAGAAAAAGGAATAAATACACAAACAAAACAAAACACACTCTTTTCCATTTTTCTGAGGACTGCAGATAAATGTCCACGGAACAGAAACATGAAAAAGTGAGGAGAAATTATAAATGTGAGCCGTGAATTAAACACGCTATACATAAAACTTACGCGTAACACTTGTGAGACACTTACACAGTCTGGGATGGATCAGAATGAACCTTGACACAGGTACATAAATATCTACACGCTTATAGGACCAATCGAGGAAACTCATTGGGAGCGAAGAGGGCATTTGGGGGTGAACACGAGGACGGCTGTGAAAAATCATGCGGCTCTTGTCCCAGCCCTCACTGCTGACCTCATCCTCCCGTTTTTCTGTGCAGACTGCCCTATGAGTCAGGCCACTCGATAACGTCAGATGATTTTAAGCAGATGTGCGTCAACCCTTCTTGATAAAAGCACGCCAGAGCCCTCCGCCCCTCTGTTCCAGCACCCATCCCCACCCAGGAGGGGATACCTCAATGAGCACCCCGCCCCTGGGGACCTCTGAGACACGGATAGCTCAGAGGTGACATGTCCTTGGCAGAGGGGACCCTTAGTCCGGGTCTGGAAGCCTTGGGGGGAGTTTAGCTTCTGCCCTCGCCTCTGTGAAGCCCCCAGGTGAATGTTGGGGACACGGTTGTCACAAACAGGTGTTTAGGCCAGAGTTCTGAGATGCCACCCGTGTGATGGGAGGGGAGGTGGGGACGCCCGGACACGCCTGGCCAGAGGTGGAGGGCTGCTCTCTGCGACCCTCGCCTGTTCCTGCGACACACATGGCCACCGGGGGCAGGTCCTGGGCAGGGCTGCGAAGGCCGCACCCCGCTCCGGCCGTTCCCACGGCGGGTGTCGTGGAATCGCACGTTTCTCGGGCCGGATTGCGGGGGACACCCATCCGGATTGGAAGGGACGCCCGCTTTTGAGTCACACAAAAGCGCTACCTGCTCCTGGGCAAACGACTGTGAGTGGCAGAAATGCAAAGATGAAGGAGACCCCGACGCCGCGTGCGGGGTCTCCGTGGTGTGCGACCTGGCGGGGGCGGGCCCCAGAGCAGGCCGCGCCGCGCTCCTGGCCACACGGTCCGGAGGGACGCGACGGACCTGAGCGCGAGAGGAGCCACCGCGCAAGTCACAGGTCTCGCCTCCAACTTTCCAGTATCCACGCTGCAGAAAAGTCCCAGGCGGCAGCACGGGACGGGGGGCGCCTCTGCCCACCCTGCGCCTCCCCGCACCCCCACGCGCCACTCCGCACGACCCCAAGACACCCAGTGCCACCCAGTTCCACGCCGCGCCACCCGGTGCCACCCCGCGCCACCCGGTGCCACCCCACGCCACCCCGCGCCACCCGGTGCCACCCTGCGACACCCAGTTCCATCCTGTGCCTCCCCACGCCACCC